>MPUH01000294.1:0-68382 GCA_001970955.1 Stentor coeruleus | reverse complement strand
GAATTATATTATTAATTATATGTTATGCTAATAATCTTTCTTACTTAATGCAAGAATGCCCTTAGTAAAAAGCCTTACGCTTGCATAACTTTGACTTAAAAAAAAAATGGTTAATGGACTTAAGATTTTCTGATAATTCTGTAGGCACAAGAATTAATTAACTGGTTACTCTTAGGTCCTTGGGTAAATTATACAAGAGAGCTTTATATGCCTAAATACCATATTATTATACAAGTAACACGATAAAAAATAAGAAAAGATGAGAAAAGAGAATTAAGGGGAAAAAGAAGGATGAAAAAGAATAAAGAATTGAAGAAGATGTGGGAAAAAGGTGTTATGGAGCATAAAGATTTTACTAACAATATGAGGGATAGAATAGAGGAGGGTAAGGTTAGATAGAGTATTATTATTGTTATTGATGAAAAAGATAGTGTAATATTTTTGATTAATTTGAAGAATAAGATACCTTTGAAAAATCATTTTGTTAAAGATATCATTAAAAGAATTAAATTTGATGGGATTTTTTGTTTTAGTTTATTTTTATATTTCTATCTATTTTAGGGAAAATTGTATAAATTTTAAGTATAAGCTTTTTATTTTGGTTTATCAAGACTCCTAAAAATAATAAAAAATTATATCCTAAGTTCTTATATGAGAAATACGATGATATTTCAAATATCTAAAGAGAGGGAACAGAGATATAAAGATACAATTATGCGACCTGTGTCAAAGGTTATAATTAAGAGTACGTTTATGATACCAACTTATACCTTTGCTCAAAAAATTATAGGAAATCCTTCAAAAAATCAAAAAGCACTGGGACTAAGCCTATAGGAAAAATTGGCATACCAAGAAGGAAATTTACTAATATTTCTTAATTGGTTTCCCTCAAAAGTATATACAAGAAAAAAAGGGTCTAAATATTTTTCGCTAGACCTCAAAAACATTGATAAGAAAAAACAGAATGAAGTATTTCCACACGATTTTAAAAAGATCTTACTTAGTTTTAACAACTCTTTGCTTGAATGTTCAGTTTTTCTCACTCAATGCAGTCAACAAAATAAAACAATGCTTGAACTTGAATGTTCAGTTTTTCTCACTCAATGCAGTCAACAAAATAAAACAATGCTTGAACCTATTTTTAGTTATAATTAATTTGGGAAAAGCATGATAAACTAGAGTTGATGATCTGTAAACATATTATGATAGTTATTAATGATTAGATAGAGATTAAAATGATCAAGAGTGAATGACAGAGTTAATGCTTCATTGATAAAATATATAAAGTGTATCTAAATTTATATGTAAATGTATGAAAGGAGTGTTATTAAATTAGGCTAATTAAACTAGTAAAATTTTTAAATTTGATGCTTTTCATATGATTCATCATTTATGAAATTTTATATAAATTTCCACAGATAAAGCAGCTTTATAGATAGCTTAGAAACTTTTAATATGAAAATAATAACTATTAAAATATGATGCAAAACTAATTTTTAATATTTTATCAAACTTGTCTGATTCAGGGGATATAGTATTCAATTTTATAACAGCATTTCCCTATCACTTTCCTACATTTTAAATTTAAACTAAAAATTCTATATAAATGGACTGCGAACAATTATGCATGAGCTGTAGCTTTACTCAACTTTTTAAAGTAAACTACGCTTATTATCATGGTTTATGCGAAGATCATAAAAACTTAAAAGAAAGCACTTTAAAATGTATCTATTGCCAATCAATAATACCAATTTTATTCTTATCAGAAATAAAACCATGCACCAATTGTTTCATGCATAGCCAAAGGGTATTTAAAAACTGTAGTCATAATGCATGTGAAAATTGTTATCAAAACGAATGCTCAAAATGTTCGAATCTTTGTAATTTTTGCTTGAAATCTGTAGGCATAAAATTTAAAAGCTGTAGTCATTTACTATGCAATGATTGTCTTTTAGATTCAAAATTAGTATGCTCTTTGTGTGAATTTTTAAATGACGATTTTGAAGATTTTTGTGAATATTGTAATGTTTATTGCAATGATATTATTGATAAAGAATGTGGGCGTAAAATATGTAAAAAATGCTCTGGGGATCTTAACCAATGCCAATTGTGTATGGATTTATGTGTTTCTATAGATGAAATTAAAATTCATGATAAAGATCTTATTTTAGAACCACAAAAGATTAAAAATTTAGAGTTTTTAAAATCAGCAGAAGGAAAATATTGTGATAATGAAGGCAAAATAGGACATAAAATAAAAAATGATGTAATACAAATAGAAGGGTTTGAAAAAGATAAGTTGAATTTCGAAGATGCGAATGAAAATTTAGAAAATGCTTGCTTAATAGATCGTGATAGTGAAACATTGATTTGTAATGCTAAAACACTGGATTTGAATAACTCACCTGATTCATTAACTCGAAAAAAAATAAAAAGCAAAGCTTGTGCTTTAAGGAAAGTTGATGATGAATCTTTACAATTAACACCCAAAGGTGAGGATAAAGAAAAAAGTTTTATTGGAAAGAATCCTGTTTCAACAGAGATTGATGACATTTTATTAGAAAACAAAATAGAAGAAGAGCATAAAAGTAATCAAATAAGCATTGAAAATCAAGCCCCTCAAATCCAAAATCCTACGTCAAAATTCTTTTTTTTCATAAGTTGCTGTCTTTGTTGTGGTTTATGCAAAGCTAAACCTCACAATTAATTTCCAAAGATTTGATTTCTAAATCGCATATACTATATTTAATACTTTAAATACATATCATCAAAAATTCAACTCTTAAAAAACGTACATAAAAACGATTATAAATGGAAGAGACTGAAAGGGAAGAAGAAGCTGAAGCATATAAAATTGTGTTGAAAAATTGTTATTTCTATCACAATTCTGAACCCTTACCGAAAAAGCCATGGTGTTTAAAAACCCCAAATCTAGCATCACAGTTGATCCAAGATTTGCTTGAAGAATCTAAATACGACCATAAAAGGTTTGCTAAAAAATGCGCTAAGACTTTAGTGGACTTTAAAAACATGCAATTACAAGAAAAAATTAAACAAGCTTCGCTGATGAGAGAAAGTGTTGACATAATGAAACAAATGAAAAATATATCAAAAATGCTTGCTTCTGTAACGAGTGCTGATATTAAAGTGCAAAAAGCTCAAAGCACGAGAGGACCTATTATTATTCATGTTAATGCGAATAATAATATAGAACGCCTTGAGGAAGGAGATAAACATACTCTTGTTGTTGATTATTTAGGCTTTATTGAACTGAAGTTTATTTTAGATGATGAAGATAGCAGTTATCCTGAGATCGGCGAATACAAAGTTTTCTTCCAACAAATCATTGAAGAAACTCACTACCTTAAAGCAATGGAAAAGCCTGAATTAGAATCAACAGTTTGCAAAAAAGGTAAAGACTACGAAATTATAATCCATTTTATATTAAAACTATCAAGAGAAAACAGACTCGAAATCCTCAAAAGCAAATACGATTTAATAGAACCAATCCTGAAAAACAAAAGTGATACCTGGATTACCTTTTTAGCCTTTCAAGATAATCTAAGCATAAAATTCGATGAATCATCCGAAGAATTTGAATCTTTAATTTCAGAGTCAAAAGCTAGAGACACTTGCTGTGAAGGTTGCATAGTCTTATAATCTAAATAAAGGATAATCATGGCAAATCAATATACTTAAGATGATAATATATTCTAATTCATATATAGAAATACAATCAGATTGAAAATATAAATATATTTAAAGATTATTAAGATAGTTGATATTATTTGAAATAGAATGTGAAGAATGAAAATATCAGATGATTTATTTGTATGATTGATTAACTTAGTTAGTTACTGATAAAATGGGGCAAAAATGATAAAGTTGATGAAATATGCACTAGTAATAAAAATGTTTTTAAGAAATATATTAGAAGATGAATATATAAGCTAGTTTTTAATAAGAAAACTATTGAAAGTTTTAATTCTCTATGCGTTTTGTTAAAAAAAAATAACATCTAGAAGGTTCCAAGTATAATTCAAGAAACAAGTATTTTATTATATTTATATTTGAATAATTTAGGATTATTAAGAAACGATAGAATTGATGTAAGATCCGGATATGCTTTTTATTACAAAATAAATTTCCCATAATTTCCGGTTTAAGTTAATTATAGTTCTGAATATTAAATATATTATGGGTTGTGCTGATTCTAGGCCTTTGAAAATTGAGGCTGAAGAAGTAATTCTTGGGCCTTTTGAAAACAGCCTTGGATATACAAGTTTTAACTCAATAGAACTAGATAATACTTTTCATAGATACTCACGCAAAGGCTTCATGACAATAAAGCACTTAAATCAAGCTTTAGAATTGTTAAGACTTCCATACAGTCAGTTTTCAGATTTCTATGAACTGTTTGAGAAATCTCATAGTACTAACGATTATGAAAAACTTTACTCAACAGACTTACTTAAAACTCTTTGCCTGCTGTTGTCAAAAGCAACAAATCAACAAAAAATATTAATTTTGTTTAAAAACTATGATATCGAAGCCTCGAAGGTAATTGACAAAAGAACTGTTTTGATTATGATTCATAATATTTTTTTGGTAGCCTTGGAGATTATACCTAGCTACTGTAATTCAAAAAATCCATCAAGTAAAATTCTACAAGACTATATTTTAAATCTTGATAAAAACAAAAAAAAAATCATGACTCAGATATACAAGGAAATAACTAAAGGGAATTCAACTTTGAAATATGAGGACTTTAAAAAAAACTGCTTAAATGGCTCGGTTCAGGATTTGTTTAGTGCGAAATTATTGAGAAAATATATAGCAGAGTCTAATAAAATAAAAAAATTTAAACCAAAAAATGATGATATAAGCGAATATTTTGATGATTCTGATGATGATATAGATATTGATGTTCTACTAGATGAAGCACTTATGAAAAACGATGAAACAACTAGGCATATCAATAGTATAAACCAGTATAAAATTAACATTGCAAAAGCTTTGGTAGATAAAAAAATACATGAAAGTGATAACGCTAAAACAACTGAAAGGAATTCAAGAAACAGTAAGAAAGTGGATAGATTAGAAAAAGGAGGAGTTCATTAAAACCAGTACCTCCGATGGATGAAATTCAGTCTAGTGAAATAGAAGAAATATATGCTGAGATATTTAAAACCCCTCGTTTTGACTCATCTTCAACTGATTGCTTTTCAGGTCAAATTTCTAAGCATAGCAAAGATGAATTTGCAAGAACTCTTGCAAGAGATGATGCTTTGAAACTGAAAAAGCATTCAGTAAAAATTGAAAGCAATGAAAAAAAGGGCCTAGAAATAAGAAATAGTTTAGTTAATACCAAAATATGCTTTTAACCGAAATATTAATCTAGGAAAGCACATCAATTATATATGGTATTCATAAAAATATGAAAAGTTTTAATTTATAATTACATTATTTAAACATAGTTTATATATTTTCTAATTTTTAGTGTAGAGTTATTTCTTAACTTATGGCAAAGCTTTAAATAAACTTTTTTTAAATAAGTCAAATAATTTTAAGCTTTAGAATAATTTAATTTGCCAAATATCATTTTTATCTTCTTATTGCCTAAATAGAATACTGATAGCATTATGTTTAAACTTAATATATGATATTTTAATACAACAAAACTGAATTATTAACATAAACTTATTATAAAATGTAATTATCGACTTATTCATAAATTCGCTTATTAATAATCTCATTGTCAATTAAAATATATACTTTATAAGCTCAACTTTTAATTAAAGAAAATCAGACTTTTCTATTTGATGCTAACTAAAAAGTTCGATGAAACAAAGAGGTATAAGTCGTGTATTCAAACAGATTTTTGAAGAAAAAAATGATTTGATATAAAAAGAAATAATAAAGGTTATATATCATAACTTGCCAATTCTACTATAATAAATATGAAATATTCGGGAATCATAATCGCTCTACTTGAGCTTTTAAAATTTGCTTCCGCAGAGTTTCAATGCTCTGATCCTAATTGTTATTCATGCCCAGACAATTTTCTTCCAGTTTGTGAAAAGTGTTATGATGGATTTGAATTATCATCTCTAGGCCACTGCGAGGTTACTGATAAGTCTAATCTATTAGATATCAAAGAATATAATAAAATTCAGAAACTAAAAGTGCCTTACAATAATTTATTTCAAACCATAACTTCAGGGAAATTTGACCCCAAAAATCGAAGACTCTCAAATTGTACTATAAAAAAATGCATTCGGTGTGATGAAAATCAGAATATATGCGTAGAATGTCAAGAAAACTACCTCTTACAAGATCAAATTTGTGTTAAAAGCACAAAAAACACTAGAAATTCAACTGTTTCTATTGAGTTAGTTATTTTTATAATCTTATTTCCATTATTTTTCACTACAATATTTTGTTTTCTGTAAATTTTACTTAGATGCATTTATTTGGCTAGAAAAAGAAAAAAAAAAACCGATTACCTAAACCGAACCGATAGGACTTTACCTGATTCTAATAGTGATTATAGTTCATTAGAATTTAATCTATCAAATAGTATTGAAGCTTTAGCTAATTTTTATATAACAAAATAAAGTATAAAGAAATTATATCAAGTTATAAAGGCAATATTTCAGTTCTAAGTGGGAAAATTTATGTTTGTGAAAGAAATTTTGATATTGTTATGAGAACGCCTAATAAGGAAAACTTGCTAGAATATTATGAAGATATAATGCGATATGTTCTATATGCTTTGATGGGTTTAAGGATGAAAAAGAATGTAGACTTACGCCATGTGGACATGTTTTCCATCGTGAGTGTATATATACTTGGGTTATAAAGGATAATAAGAAAAAATGCCCAAATGATAATTTTAAATTCAAGAAAACTAGTCGGATGTTGTGAGTTATGAATTGCTAATTAGGATTAAACTTAGAAATTATTTATAATATTGATTATTATGATATATAGTATTAGTTAAATATAAAATAATCTAAATGCATTTTTTAAGGATTTTTTGTTTATGTTATGCTAATATTATGCTTATATTTAAATAGCTTTATTAATGGCTAAATTATAATTTATGCTAATTTTATTTAAGCGATATATAATATTTATACCTTTTTCTATAGTTTTAGATCAAAAACTCATTTAAGAGAAAATATTGAAAGAATTTTTTAATAAAGATTAGATTTTTATATATTTTAACATAAAGTGATATGCATAAATAATTTATAATATCTATTTGTGTCTAGGACTATAACTTTTTCTTACTTTTATCTAAATGAAATTATATAATATGGCATATAAACCAAAATGTATCAGTTTTTCTCAATAAATGGATATTCGCATATATAAAAACTTCATTCTTAATAAACTTAACATATAATCGATTTATTTATATACCTGCACAATATAAAATTTTATAATTAATAAAGATTCATATATACATTCGTATGCAAAATTTTAATATTATGTCAAATGAGTTTATTGCTTTCTTTAAAGCTTTATTATTTAATATCTTCAGAAGAATTTATAAATGCAAATTATAAATCTAAATAGACTTTCAAAAAGATTTACCTTGATAAAAACAATAAATAAGGACTTTGAATAATTGCTTGGTATAAAATATGAAATCTTCGATAAAAGTAATCACCCTGCTTGTTTTTTTCAAATTCTCACAGGCACATCTTCAATGCCCTGATTTTAATTGTTGTATATGCGCTGGTAATTTTCTTTCTGTTTGCGATAAATGCTGTGATGGTTTTCAATTATCATCTCTCAGTTACTGTGAAGCCGCTGATAAATTTTCATTAAAACAAACCCAGAAAAACAATGCAATTCGTAATCTCAAAGTTCAATTCTCACATCTAACCCTCACCACAACTTCAAAAAAAATCATCTCAAAAACTCGAAATCTCTCAAGTTGCCCAATAGAAAAATGCATCCAATGCGATAAAATCTTAAATCAATGTATTAAATGCGAAGTTGACTACCTTTTAAAAGACCAAATTTGTATAAAAAGCTTAGAAGATAACAAAAATGGAAGTATTTCTATTGGGTTAATTATCATAATTATCTTAGTTCCATTATTTTTCACTACGATATTTTGTTTTCTGTAAGATTTACTTAGATGTATATATTGCGCCAGAAAAAATAAAAAAAAATATGATCATAAAAATCATCGTGATAGGACATTTTCTGAATCAATTAGAGAACCTAACTCATTATTTATAAACCTAGAAAATATTTTATCAAGTAGAGCAGAAACTTTAGCTTATCCTCAAATAAGTGAAGCGAATATACAAGAAATTATTTTAAGTTTTAAAGGAAATGTATCAGCTTTGAGTGGGAAAATATGCATTTATAAAGAAAATTTTGATGTTGTTATGAGAAAACCTAGGGAAAATTTTATGGAATTTTATGAAGATGATGGAATTATGTGTTCTATATGTTTTGAAGAATTTGATGATGAGAATGAATGCAGAATTACACCATGTGGGCATATTTTCCATCGTGAGTGTATATATGCTTGGATTATAGGGAATAATAAAAGAAAGTGCCCAAATGATAATTTTAAATTCAAGAAAAATAGATAGGAATTTATTAGTTGATTTATTAAGGTTAGCTTGATTTTTATTGTAAGTTAGGAATGTAGTTTGATTAAAATATTTAAATTATGAATTAATAAATAGCGAAATTTTGGATTTCTTAGAGGTTTTACAGAAAAATTTTATACTTTTAAAGTAGTATTCTTTTATTATAGGTAAATATTCTCTAATCTAAATGTGGCAGTTAGAAAAAAAGTTTATACTTTGCTAATGAAAAGCTTATTTTTTGAATTTATTTTAGTCAAGTTTATATTTTTAAAGCTGTTTATACCATTGACTTCTTCAGCAATATAAATGCATTTTTATCAAGCATTACAATTTTTGTTGAAGTTATTATATTTAGACCAAGGCACTTACCCCAACTATAATGAAAAATCAATTCGGAAGCTGGGATGTTATGTTGAGAATTGCATAATTTGCTCTGAAAATAATGATCAAGTATGCGATAAATGCAATACTACTTATATTGATCGCAATGGATTATGTGAATATAATACAAAAGACTCTAATGATAAAGATTTCACCTCTAATGAAAGCTATTTAATTGCTATAATAGTAGGTGGAACTATGTTTGTTTTAAGTATTATATTATGTTTTACCTTGTAAAGATCATATAGTTATTATTTATGCCATTTAAGGCACATTAAAGGAAGCAATCAAAGAAACCCTACAAGAGACATAAGTAGAAGTTTAAATGAAATTCATTCATCAACAAATTATAGACATGCTAATATTGATAGTCAAAGTGCAAGTAATAGTATCATTCTTACACCTGTGCTAACTCAAGGGATTATTCCTAGTGGAATAAACAAGAAGAATAAATTAGATGGGATGATCAGCTTGAATAGTGATAATTTCAATGAAATTCTTCCAATTGTCACTGAGTCTGTATTACTTGAAAATAATGATACTATTGTTTGTACTATATGTTTTGAGGATTATTCAAAGAATCGGCAGTATAGAATTACTCCATGTCAACATATTTTCCATTCAGAATGCATATACTCTTGGCTTATAACAAATAATAGCAAAACGTGTCCTAATGATAACTTTAAGTTTTTATAGGTAAATTTGGTTTATTTCATTATATATAAATTAAGGTTTATAATTTAGGTTTGGGATAAATTTCATTATATCATAAACTTATATATAAAATATCCTAAACCTATATCTAATCAACTTAAATTTCATAAACTTTATTATATCATAAACTTATATATAAAATATCCTAAACCTATATCTAATCAACATAAATTTCATAATTACTAACCTAATAAAATCTCATATTTTAAGTTTTTGCTTAAAAATACCCTTATACAAAGCTAAAAATCATGTAATTCTATACAAAAAAGCCATAAAAAATCTTCATATCACATCATATTATGAACTTTTATTTTATCTTATAATACAAAATCTCTTATACAAATTACCTTATTCAAATGAAAATTTAATTGAATAATTTCCATTTTTAGCCAGCTTTTATTATCATCCAAGGTCTTAATAATGCTGAAAAAGATAGTGCAAATAGCAACACTCTCATTGGTTTTAGGTTTATTAAGCCTATTTGCCCTTAATTCATTGAAAAATTACAATTCAAATCAGTCCTATCAGGATAAAATACCCGAAACCGACTTGATTATAATTGACGATAATCCTACTGAAGTAAAACTCGAACTAACAAGAGACGAGAGTTACCTTCGAAGACTTAATGAATGTTATGATTACCATTGTAAAAAATGCTATGAGTCTCCTAGTATTTGTGATGAATGCGAAAATGGGTATCAAGTCAAAGATACAGTCTGTGAGAAAAAAACTTCAAAACTTAATTCCGATGAATTCATTATTATTATGGCAGCAATATTTTCTCCGATGTTTTTGATTGTTACTTGTTGTATATTGTAAGAAATATTTAGTTGTTGTGTATGGTATCGAAAACATAAAAGAGAAACAGATAGACCAAGAGAATCACATGAATCTCAAGTGCCTTTAGAAGTTAATCATCTACATAGCATACATGTAATGAATCGATTTAATGTTAATCAAAGGCCGCAATCAGAAAGTTTCGATTCATCTGAGTCTACAGGTGAAAGGGACGGATCAGAAAAAAATGTGTTAGCTTTGCTAAATGGCAAAATTTTGGTGAATGAAAACACGTTTGAAAAAGCCATTCAAATTTATTCGAGAGATGAAAATGATATTTTATTAGCTGATGGAATTTGTTCAATATGCTTAGATAATTATGATGAAAATAGGCAATATAGAATAACTCCATGTGGGCATATTTTCCATCACGACTGCATTTATTCATGGCTTATCACTTACAAGAAAAAAAAGTGCCCAAATGATAATTTCAAATTTAAATAACAGGTTTTACCCATAAATCAGTTTTTTTTTACAACTAAAAATATTATACATAGTTATTTAATACTATAAAAACATATACTTCAAAATTAAAACTCATCAATTTCAATACATTCCCCCACATCCAAAACCAAAACCCCAATTTTTCTAAAACTTTCTATATCTCAAAAACCATACTTTAATATAATCTCTTAAACCTAAAATTCACCACAATAAATTTACAAAAAATCCTCATCATATAAAATCCTCACTCTCAAAACCCAATCCTCACAACCCCCAAAAAGCCTTTTTCACCATAAAAACTAGTTTTTTTTTCATAAAAAACCCTACCTCAACCAAAACCCCATCTTCAAAAAACCTTCAAAACCCATAATACCCCTTAGTATATTTTCAAACCATTATTCCCTAAACTTATACTTTAATATAAAATCTCATAATTATTCTAAAATTACCATGGGCAACTGCATTCAATGTAAAAAACTCAGTATAAAAAACGCTAAAGAACATCCTATCTTCAAAGCTATCATCAATGGAAGCCGACGTGATCTTGAACAACTCATAAAATACATGGCCCCCTCTCAAATCGACTCTTTAACTACTAAATTTGATGACTATAATACAAATCCTTTAGGATATACAATAATCTTAAATAAAGGTTCAATGTTCAAACTCCTACATAAAAAAGGCTGCTCACTTGAATCAATGGAAAAAATCTTCAATGAAATAGGTTTAAAATCAGTAGACGCAGCTTGTATACTAGCCTCACTCGATTTGTTTAAATACTTTTTCCCTTTATATTTACATATGCAAGAACAAATGAACATATCGGCAATATCTTTACAGACTATAAATTTTGAAAAATCTAATTTAGCTATAAAAGAATCATATCCTATACATAGAGCATGTAGAAATGGTAATCTTGAAGTTGTTAAATTTTTATACAATTATTATTTGAATTCTTCAGTCCCTATAGAATATGATGTTCATATTAAAGATGAGATTAGAGGGGAAAATTGTGCTTTGTTAGCTTGTAGGAAAGGGGATATTGATATGGTTAAGTTTTTACATAAAACTTGTAAAGCGAATTTTAAGATATTAAATTCTAATAAGGAAAATGCTTTACTTATATGTGTGTCTGGGATGAAGACTGAGAAAAAAGGTCAACATTTTAAGGTTATTAGGTATTTGATTGAAAAGGTTAAGATTGATTTACAATATAATTGTGAGGAGATTATGCTTATTGCTATGGAACCTGAGGTTATTGAGTATTTAGAATATCAATTTGCTAAAATAGGATGTGGGATTTCTAAAGAACAAGCTGAGTATCATTTTTCTAAACTTTGTAGGAATAGGAGTTCAAGTGAAGCTGAGTATTTAAAGAAAAATTTGAAGGTTGATACGAAAGTAATTATAACGCAATCGTTTTTGAATGAGTTGAAGGAGGCTAAGGATACCTCACAGATGAGTCCGATTAAAAATGATTGGTCGATTGGAGATGCTGTGAAAATCTCTGTGATAAGTGAAATTAGTTTTAAGTAAGAAGGATTAAAATTATTGGGTTTTTGAAGATTTTTATTGTTGGAAGTGTTTGTTTTGGTGAAAGAGTAGGCTTATTTTAGATTTTTTTTTTTTGATTTTATTTGAAAATTTAGATTGTAATATGGATTTAATACCTTTTAAGTATAAGTAGTATGATGGGATTAATATATAATAACTTTATGTGAATTTGAATATTTTTGTATATGAAAGTAATAATCTCAGTATTTTACTTTTAAAAATTCATGTTTTTATATTAATCAAACATATTAATATTTATTAAAAATCAAAACTTATAACTGGTTATTATAATTGACTAATCCTTTTAATAAACTCTGTGTGCCATGAAGTAAAATGTACCAATCTCAAATCCCATCCAATCAAAAAAAAAAAAAAATCATAATTATATAAACCAAAACTATTTCTCTCTTATACCTAAAGCAAGATATTGATTATCTAATAACTTCATACTATAGGAAGTCTTATAAAATTACAAAATAAATATAAGACAATAATTGCAAATAATGAACCAGTAGTAATATAAGTATATGCTATATCTTAAATAAAGGTTAAAAAAGTATATTATAATATAACTAAAACAAAACAGGACCAAATCCTGAAAACTATATCATTTTATAATCAAAATATCTTCAATGCGGCAAAAATTACTTAAACAAAAAATTAAAGAGAAAAAAAACTGAATTCTACCTAAAACCCCCAACTATAAGTGCAAATTTATTAAACAATAATTTCCCAGAGGGGATAAGTTTGGGTTTATGAAAACGTGCATTTTTTTGGAATATGCTTTTAATAAAGGTATTTACTTACTGATTAGGTTTATAAATCTGAATAATAATATGAGTTTTAATATTATGAAACTGCATTCCACTTATAATATTATAATTTTTATACAAAATCTACAAGCATCACACAAAAACCAAAACAAAATTCTCTTCTATCTCCTAATTTTCTTTCTAATAAAAACTTCTAATCTTAAACTAAAAATAATTACAATAAACCCTTGAATTTCTATCAAATAAATAACAACAAAAACCTAAAATGACTTTAAACCTGAACATAAATCAAAACAAAATCCCTGAAAAAACTCTTCGATACCTCAAAGACGAACAAGAGATCCTCAAACTTAAAAGCGACCTTTCAAGTACTAAAAACTCTTTAAACAAATCAGAACATGCCCGTGAAGATCTTTATCAGCTTCTGTTAAGCTATCAAAAAATCTGTGATGACAACATGGCAAAAAGCAAAGAACTTCTTATAGAAATCGATTCTCTTAAAGATCAACTGACTCAAGCGACATATGATCTTAATATAAAAACTGTAAAAATCCAACAATTAACTCATGAAAATGAAATGCTTCGTAAAAAAACAAAGATTTTAGAACAAGAAAATAACTTTGTAGAGTCTTTTGATTACCTTTTAAACAATCTTCAAAAGAATCAGCATTTAGAAAAACTTTTTCATGAGAAAGTTGGAACTGATTCTAAAATTATGGGTTATAATATAGCTGATACATTAAAACAATTTATAGGGTTTTGTCATTGCTTAATACCGTTATATAGACCTTTACAACATAAAAAGAATTTAAGTTGTGAGGAAAACTGGTTTGCAAAGAGCGGGACTATGAAAAATATGCTGAATATGAAAAAAAACGACCAAAAAGATATTTTTGATATGGAAAAGCACAACTTTTCAACGAAAAACCCTGTTAAGATTAAATATGAGAATATTGATTGTATTCAGTCTACAAGAAGCACAGCAAGTTTACCTAATGAGCGAGTAAGGCCTAAAGTTATTGTTTGTAAAAGGATAAACTCACTGACTTAACCATATAAAAATTATAGATAAAAAGTTAAAAATTAGTTATTGAGCTTTAGAAACTCTTTCGATAAATGACTTGATTTCTTGAATATCGTTCTTAGCTAAACTTCCTTCAGCAAATTCTACTTTTATATTGAAATCTAGCATATGCGAAAACTCAAACCTTTCGTTTACCTTGCCAACTTTTTCTCGTTTTATATCAGAAATATCGTTTTCTTTGACAACTTTTAACCTTTCACTATATAAATATTACATTTCTGTGCTAAGCTCAGATTCAATCATCAAGATTTTTTTGGCAAATGGCTGGTCTTGTTTGTTACAGAAAATTAGGATTTCTTTTGGATAGCGAAGAGACATAAATTCGTATAGTTCTTCAGCAGCTTTTTTGAAAGATTGTTTATCAGTTGAGTCTAACATGAAAATCATGCCAAGACACGTGGGTACTTTAGAGACTAGTTGCTGATAATAAAAGTGATGGCCTGGATAATCAACAACAGTTACCATTTTACCCCCAACACTAATCACCGCACTATTAGGTTTCATACTACTAACAGTATTCATCCCTTCCTCTTCACTAAGCTACATACCCCATACCATATAAAGCAACTTTGTCTTTCCACTATTCACAGGGCCAAAAATAATCACTTCAGGGTACCCCAAATCTTTTTTCTTAGCCATCCCATACCCAAAGCAAATAAAAATCACAACTAATCCTATAAAAAACCACAAATCCATTTACAAAAAAAAGAATTGAGCAAACCTTTCTCTATATAAATCCTAATAAAAAATAGTTCATTATTTTACGAAAACTTATGTCTAAACTATAAAACATCATAGATGCTATAGTGACACTTAATTAGGGAAACACACTAAGCATTAGCCATAGTTGCTGCATAAATACTTGAAATCTTGAGAAAAGCTTCAGCGGCAAAAGGGTGTTTGTTTTTATCTGGATGTAGAGACCTAGCTAGTTTTCTATATGAGGCTGTAATTTGGTCTCGAATTTTGCTGTTGAAATATTTTGCCTTTATAAAATTTTCACTTGCACAGATCACTTTGTATACGCAAATAACTTGCTCGCTAGCAACTATGTCTTTGATTAGTGCGCTCTCTATGTAACGACGGGCCATCTCCTCAGCCATGAGTTCTACTTCATGCTCAGTTTCAGCGTTTTGGAGATCGTTTTCGGCTTTCATCATTTGTCTCGCTTCTGCAAAAAGCCGTTCTTGGACTCTTGCCTGCTCCTCCTCTTCAGCCTGCTGTTCTTGTAAAATCTTCATCTTTCTCTGATGTTTATCATCCAATATGCATTGCTTACACCATTTCTGGTGCATATACCGGGTAAGATCAGCCTTCCACCGATGTCCATTTCTGCATTCAAACTCAAGTAGTAATTCACAAGATTTCGAAACACAAGTTCCTCCGTAACAACCCGCATAATTCTTAGCTCTTTCAAGTAAATTGTTGCACTTCCAACACCAACTACCACTTAAAAGAACTTCACTACTTTCCCAAATGTGACCCATCTTGCACTTGTAAACTAAAGGAAAGTTTTCATTTTCACAAGTTTCGGATAAGCACATACCTCCGTTCTGTTCAGAGATTGACCTAGCTAGGTGAATAAAATCATCGTCTTCCATGCCAACCTCTTCACAGACCATATCGGGGGCGAAGTGTATGTCTGAGTTTTTACCGAGTTGTGGTGCGACTGCTCCTGTTTTGACACGTTTTTGTGGGTGTAAATCTGGACCGAAATTAAACTCATGATTTTTAAGGCAGAAAAGTGACATCTCGTCAGAAGATGATGAATCTACACGAGGTCTTGAATCAATGCTGCTTTTACGAGATCTACAGTTTGAGAGGTTGGGAGGGAATTTTTTTGGGTCGGAGGACATCTTCATCCTCAAGATTATTATACTTTAAAATGCTGATAAATGCATTTATTTCAAAACGCACAAACCAATTTAAACCTAAAAAAAAATCCTTAACCAGCCACAAAAATTCCTACCCTTCAAATACAGCTAAAAGTCTGCAGTTTTCTATGAAACCTCCCAACTTCCTCTTAATAAAAATCATTTCCTAAAACCCATCACACATTCTAAACCCTAAAAAAAAAAAATCCTCCTTATCAACCCTCCTATAAAAACTGATTTTCCCAAAAAAACCTTAAACTTCCCATATTTCACTAAGAATAAAAATGACTTGTGACCAAACCTGTATGAGTTGTAATTTATCCCAGCTCTACAAAGTTAACTACAGTACTCATCATGGGCTTTGTAAACTCCATGAAACATTTCCCCCAAATATTCTTCAATGTATTCACTGCAAATCTAATGTGCCTATTCTTATTCTCCAAGAATTCAAATGTATTTTATGTGAAAAATCCTTAGAAGAAACCGAGAAACAAAATCTTAAAAGTGTTTGCTCTAATTGTCTAACTATGAATGAGACACAATTTTTCGCATTAGCCCAATCACGTATATCAAATTGTAATTATTGTCTTAAAATACCAGATAATTTGATGTACTCTGTGAATTGTAAGCATTTTATATGTGAGGAATGTTTACTTAAAAAGAATTCATGTCCTCTTTGTGTATTAAAATTATTGGAAACCCCGAAAACTGATAAGAATTTAGATTATGTTGGAGGATATGGAAATGGTGAGTATAAGAAAGCGCCTTTATCTGGAAAAAAACCAAAAGGATCAAGTCCTATAAAATATAGAAGAAATGATTGGAATCAAGATTTAAATGGACGAAAACCTTATAATGTGTGTACAAATATTGTGTATCCTGATAAATCACGTTTTAGTCCTACAGATAGTGAAGATCCTATAAAAGGTTTTAAAATAATGGAAGAATCTTGGAAAAGTAAACATGATCGTATTCCTGGATCAGAATCAAAAACTGAAGATGAAAGCAAAATTGTGTCTAGTGATAGGGATGATAATTCTGTTATTATTTCTATTAAAAATGAAGGTAAAAACCAAGAAACTTCTGTTTATACTTGTTCGAAATTTGACCATACGGAAAATGATGAAAGGAGAAATGAAGTGATAAGCTCGACTTCAAGGACTAGGGTTGTTTTAAAGATTATTTGTAGAGCTTGTCCTTGTTTCAATACTAAATAAGTATAATAAAAAAAAATTAATGTGGAATTTGATTAAGAAAGTGCTGTGATTGCGTGGAGGATGATTTGTAAGGTTTTAATGTTAAGTATTGATTAATGTATTTAAAATTGTGATAGTTTGTGTATAAGATATATGGTATTTAAAAATAACTATTTTATATATAGTTAGATAATTAACAGGTCTTTTAGTATATCCATTTTTTATCATTAAGGATGATACGATTATTTATTTTTGATTTACTATGAAGGGATAGAATATTATGATACTGTTTATAAAACTTTTTTTTCAGTGTTTCAACTAGTTTTTTATTGATAAATCCAATAGCTTCTATATAATCCCTATAAGGAATATGCTTCGATTGCCTGATTGCTGCTGTTTTTAGTCAATCATCTAGAAGGATTAGTTTTCAAGGCTTGTTTCTGTGCCTATAACTAGCTTTTCTCCATTACAGAGTACTTCAAGTTGGTTTTTGCCTACATGAGTCATTTTTTTGAAAATCTTTTCTTCATGACTGCATAACTCTTCACGTATCCGATTATTATAAGCTATCTTTCATTTTCTAGTTTTTTTTGATGNCGATTATTATAAGCTATCTTTCATTTTCTAGTTTTTTTTGATGAAGTATCCTGAAATTGCTTTAAGTTGTTTCGATATTTTCTTGAATTTTAATTTCGATTGTTATTACTTCATTATTTTTTTCTGATATACTTTTTTTTTCCCTTCAGCAATTTATCTGATAGGTTTTAGACTTTTTTTACCCTTGTCATACAAAAAAATCATGCAAATATTTTATTCTAGAGATTTTTATTTTAGAGATTTTTATCTCTATATATATTATGATTTTCATATATAAAATATTTTGCTTTGTTATATAAATAGTACAAGCAAAACCCATCAATAAAAATTTGCCTGATTAATGCCTAAGAGTTCCTAAAATGATTTCAGATCTCAATCATGATTGAATTTGAACTGAAAAAGTCTTACATCCAACCACAAAAGCCTATGAAAAGCATCAAATTTCCAGTTTCTAGCTTGTAAATTCTAAAATTTAAGCCTAGTAAAAACAACGTAATATAAATAAAAAGTCCTAATTTTTATCTTTAAAGTTAAGTATGGCCGACAGTAATTGTCAGTTTTTGGTAGAGATATTAGGTTATCCTTATAACTCAAGTATAACTAAGCCTTAAAAATAATATCTAATTTTTTTCATATCAAAAAACCCTATTTTATAAGTGTTTGTGTGTGTTAATTACCTAATTATCCATCAATTTTTATTAGCATGCCAATTCCCCTTGTTGAAATATCTGGATTTCTCTCAGCTCTTCGTTTTTTTGATAAAAGGAATGTGTCTAATGGGGATGAAAGTTCGTCAATTGATGTGTTGTGTGTTGGGATAAGAATATTTACAGAAGGTTCTAAAAGGATCTGCAAGAGCTCAGAACGGATCCCTTCATCATCAGGAATTTGTTCTAAGCGTTTCATAGTGTCTTTGGAAAGGAAGACTTTAAGAAGATTGTTGTACTCTATCTTCGAAATCTTCCGATCTTTAACCAAGAATAATAGGTTTCTGGTTACACTATTTTCTAGTTCTGACATTTTAATATTAGATATGTCCCACAATATGGTCTAATGTTTAAACGCATATGATGGTAAAAAATTAGGTCAAATAGGCAAAAAAAGTAAAGCTTTGTGAAGGGTTTTTAGAAATAATGTTTTTTTGTTTGATTAAAATGATTTAAGATTTGTTTTATGTTTGAAGTGGGTGTTGATTTTTATAGTTTTGAATATAATTTTTAAGTAGTTATTGATATATGGATGATTAAATCTTTAGATCAGGTTTAAGCCCGAAAAATTAGTTGATTAGTTAAGTGCTAGTTATAAAAATTCATTGCTATAATAATAAATTTATTATGAGTTCCATTATCAAAGATATTGAAAGTAAATATTTTATATTATATAACTTTGATTTTTGTTTTTTATATGGAAAAATGGTTAGGTCTATCAGATTCTTTTGCTATATATAGTAATCTAAGCTTATTTTTGAATTTTTAAAGCAAGACTTATTATATTTATTTTTTGACGAAAACATAAATAACTATTGTTTTATAATCAATAATTCAACTATTAAGAACAATAAAATTCTTTAAACTTAAAATCTCAATCGCCCTGAAGATAATCGACTATATAAACTTTCCATTTTCCATCATTACTTGCATTCACGAAATTTAAATTTTTACCAAAAAATTCAAAAAAGCTTGTCACTTTTCATAAAATATTATCTCTAAAAGCTTATCTCACATCTCAATCGCATATTCTTAACTAAAAATTTTTAATATTTTCCATTACTATATAAAACAGAAATACATATAAAAACTAATCATAATTTTAAAATCTTCTCACCCTTACCACTCTAAACTTCCCAAAACTCAAACTCATCTAATAAAAATTAACTAATAAATCTACTTTTAAGGAAATTTATCATTTTTTCTTTCCAATAACTTTAAAATAAATTTTATAAAATACTAGGTAAATTTTCTCACTATGATCCCGTATACATCATATACTTTGCCCTCTTTTCAGCTATGCAAACATCGATATCTTCATCATCTTTGCACTTCTTCCAAGCAATTTCTCCTCACATTAGCCCTAAACCCCACAACTAATCAAAACAACTAAAATACAAAAATTTTCATATTACAACAAAAATATCCTTATCTATCTGATAATATGTAATTAATAACTTTTATCACCTTTTTAACTCCAAGCAATTCTTCTTTTAGCAAGACATGCACTAATATTATTCATTTGGTCATTTTTTCTCCCATCTTCTTCATAATCCTGACCTTTTCCTATAAAACTAACATTTGATCTTTTAGGTGTTGATAATTTATAATATGAATTTGATGCTGCTTTTAAAAACTGATCATAATAGATATCATTACATCCTGGGAATAATTTTATATACCCTACACAATGAGAATCTTCATAAGTATCTCTTTTTTTCATTTCTTCGATTTTGCGAGTTATGCTTTCTTCTTTTGTTGGCTTGAGACTTTTTGCACTTAAAGATCGGTGCCTTTGCATTTTTTTGGTTTCGGTTTTAAACTCTTTTTTTTTCTTATCGTTTATATCTACTAGGATTAAAGCTTCAGATATCACTGCGGTTTTTATTTCAGCATCAAGAGAAGAGTCTGTAGAGAAACTTGGAGCATGGTTTACTTCTAAGAGCCAGGGTTTTAAGTTGTTATCAAGAATTATGTCAAAACCTAATATCTCAAAGCACATCCCATTTGTATAATCATAAGGCTGACAAGTTCTATAATTCGAAGCTAATGATGGCTGTATCGTTATAACTGTCTTAACAATAATATCACAAATCTGGTCCCAAATGCCTTCAACATCAAACCCAATCTCACTCAATTGCTAAATATTTCATACAATAAGCACACTAGATAAACTCCTCTTATGTGATTTTTTCCCAGCCGCAGCCTGAACAAAATGTGGATTGTTTTTATTAATCGAATAATTAGTCAAATGTACAAAAACATCATTAAAATTCTGTTTGTTTGGTGGTGAATACTCTTCAGTTGCAAATCTTGCAAGACCTTCTTCATGTATAAAAATCCTTAAAGGATCACATCCTGTAATTAAAACATAAATTCTCAAATCAAATTTCAGTCCATCTATAAGAAGAGGGTTTATTAAATATTCTTGGGCTATATGATGAGATGTTTCTTTTATATCTGAAAGTCCACGAACTAAATAAATACCTTGACCTTGTGAACTGGCTTCAGGTTTCATTATGTAGATTTTTTTCCTTTGTTTGACTGTATTTTTAAATGAGGCTAAATCTCCCGGTAACACCCAAGTTTTTGGGTAAAAATTATAATCGTTTGGGAAAAGTTTTCGGAAACGGTTTAGATTGTTGGCCATGCTGTTTTTACGGAAAATACCTGACATACCTGGGAAATGGTTGATTTTTTGATAGAGTTTTAGACTGTTTAACCGGTCTGGGGAGATTGTACAGTCATGCCAAACTAGGTCGCAATCGGTGATGTCTTCTTTTTCGATAATCTCCCAGTCGAAAGAACTTGCGATGTCTCTGAGTATTTGGTATTTGCAGTCTGAGTAGAGAATACTGTGAAGGTTGATTATGATTTTCTCCATTTACATTAAACCTGTGTTTAATTTTTAAGATTTTTTGTGAAGGGTTTGATGAAAAGAAAGTTTTATAGGCTAAAAGTTGGTTTGGGGTTGATAATAATGTAGGAGTGGAAATTTTGTATGTATAAATAGTTGGTATATGTTTTGGAATTTTAATAAAAATATATAATATAAGCATATCTCTATTCCCTGTTATAAAAACCCTAAATTTATTTCTCACAGCAAAAGTTGTAATCATAAAACTTACGACAATATTTCTCCATCAATACCCTTTTTTTCATACACTAAATTATCAAAAAACCCAACTTAATATTTTCTCTATAAAATATACATTAGTATTTTCAAATATAAAAATTCAACAAATCCGTCTTTTTTTTATTCCTAAACTCAATACTAAAATCTCACTTAAACTTTAATCAATTTCTTATTGCATATTTATACTTAATTTCCCAAGCCTGTGCTTTATATTGGGCAAAGCCTAAATCACTAAGATACTTCATCATAGCCACAGCATCCGTATCAATTCCTTTCCCATACTTCCTAAGTAAATCATTGTTTACTAACCCAGGCTTCCTTTCAAGTACTAAAAATATTTTCTGCAACTGTAAACTCATATCCTCAAGTGTATGTTTTCTTTTTTTAGGTAAAGGTATAGACATAAGCATTTCCACACTATCAATTCCCTTCTCCGGACTTTGTAAATCTCTTTTCTCAAAAACAAAATCCTCATAAGCTAGTTGATATTTTTCATTAACTTCCCTAGTTGGTTTATTAAAAAAATCTTTTAAAGCTGTATAACAAAGAGGCATACGAAAAGTTGAAAATAATAACTTGTATCTGACAAAAAGAGCTTCGTTAAGGATTTTAAATATCGCTTTAGTAAAAATAGCAAGGCTGTAAGCCTTGCTCAAATCCTCATACGAGCCATTTTGCTCAGCAGTGGGGATTTCTGATTCTTCATCTTTTATAAAATCTTCCATTTTGATAAGATTTTCCATTACCCCAATAGCACAAGGGCTATTTTTCAGTTTTTTATAAGCTGTATTTTGCATAAACACAATTTCTCTTATAAGTTTACTTTTTATGTTTATTGAAGATTTAGCTACAGCTGTGCTGTTTTGAGTAAAAGGTTTACGATTAGTTGGGTTTTTTATAGCAGGACATTCTAAGACTAAAGGATCATTTGCTAATATTTCAGGAACTGCAGCCAAAAGCTTATACATGACATTTGGGCTTTTATTATTAGCTTTGTCTCTATTAATACTATCATAATGATCACCAAGATATGATGTTTCATGATCATCATCTTTTCTAAGTTTGATTCTAAAGCATAATTCTTTTATTAGCCCACAATTACGTAGTTTCCATATGATTCTTAGGACTGTTTTTTTATCAAGACACCATTTCGCATTTGGTTCTAGCTCTGTTCTGATCATTTCTTTTATATCGTAGACTGAACAGACTTTAAAACTCCGTATGCGAGCCATAACAAATAATGCTCGGATGTAACTTTGGTATGTTATTCGCTGACGACTATGCTTTTTTTCATCTTTTAAACTTTGGGAAATTGCTTTGTGGATATGCTCGCCAAGGTCTTTTTCGATTTCTCGGATTTCTTGGACTATTGACGGGGAGATTTTTGACAGATAGTCGTCGGGCTCTTTTTCTTCAGGTTTAGGCTCTTGTGGCTTGATTACATGATATTTGTGCACGAAGACCCTACCGTATCTATGCGCTGTTGCCCTTAGGTTAGATTGTTTGTATATCATCTCATCTAGTACTTTCGCACAGGTTTTTGTATTTAATGATAACTTTGACGAGATTTCCTGAACGGTCAGCCCTTCATCGTTTTCTTCAATGAGTTTATATATCTGTGTTTTAAGTGGAACTTGCACCCTGATCTCAGTTTTTTCTCTTAAAAAATTCATTTTCATAACTGCGCCCTCTAAACTTGCCTCAGCTTTAGGGAAAAACCTTTCTGGGTCGGCTCGGTTCTTGCGTCCTTCCATTTTTATATACAGGCCTGATCTGAGTTTATAGGCATTCAAAGATTATTTATGAAGATAATAATAATTAGAAGCTTTTAAGTCTAAAGAATTGTCATAAAATTAAGAAAGATAGTTTATTTTAAGTATATTATGTAGATTAAAATTGAATAAAAATCTATGATATGTTTTAGAGAGGATAAGGGGGATTTTATATAAAAAAATAGTTTGGATTAGGAAAAGATCCTATTTTTTTATGTGGAATGATGGATATTTTAAGTTGGTTTATAAGAAAAGTGAAAATTAAAGGTTTAGGATTGGGTTTTAGATAAGGGGTGGAAGATTTGTATAGGATTAGAGGTTGGTTGATTGGAGATAATGATTTTTAGGGTGGTTTAAGATATATAGTTATATTTAGATATGTTTTAGAAAGGAATTTGAATGGTATATTGGTTTTTGGTAGGATATGGGTTATGATATAATGATTTTTTATCAAGTTTTATATAAACTATGAGTTGTTTATATAATAAAACCAGTGATTAAATCATTTTATGATACAACACATACTCTATTATCATATATATACAATAAAAATATTCAAATAGCCACTAAAAAAGACATACTATAAGTTAAAACCAAAAATAATTAATACCTACCAATCCTAATTCAATAATTCCATCTGACCTTAAATTCTAAAACCTAAAGACCTCATTCTCATCATCATCCATTATAACATCTATCAATAGCCAACATAAAACCCATATCTCTAAACTTCCACACCTCCTCTCATATAAAATTTCCACCTTCCCTAATCTCTTCTAACCCTGCACATAAAAATCTTCCACCCAACACAAAAATCCTCCTAATCTCCGTAATCCTCTTAACCATCATCTAATACAAAACCCAATCAAAACTATGATAAAACTCTATCTTAAACCAATCTAAACCTATTCTAAAACCCACTGCGAAAAACTAAATGAATATTAAGCCTTTAAATCGCTTAAAAAATGGATCCAGAAGACCAAAAAGACGAAGGTACACGCAACAACCAGTTTTTCCCAACATCTGAAGAAGTCAAACAGGCTCACAGATTCTGGGATACTCAACCTGTACCTAAAATGTCGACGCTAATAATAAAAGAAGAGAAAGTTGAACAAGGACCAATAGACCAAATCAAAACAGTGGACCAAGTTCGACAGATTCCTTTAGCTTTACCAGATAGTTTAGAATGGGTTAGTGTTGATGTATTTGATGATGAATGGATGAATGAAGTTTATATGCTTTTGACTGAAAACTATGTAGAAGATGATGATAGCCTTTTTAGATTTGATTATTCAATACCATTTCTTAGATGGGCTTTAACTCCAGAAGGGTATATAAAAGATTGGCATGTAGGTGTTGCAGTTAAAGGGAAGAAAAAACTTGTTGGATTTATTACAGGAATTCCAGCGATTGTTAATGTTTATGGCTTGCCGGTTAGAATGTGTGAGATTAATTTCTTGTGTGTTTACAAAAAATATAGGGCTAATAGGTTGGCCCCTGTGCTTATTAAAGAAGTTACACGCAGGGTTAATGTTACTGGGGTTTGGCAAGCTGTTTATACAGCTGGAGTTGTTTTACCAACTCCAATAGCCCAAGCAAGATATTATCATAGAAGTTTAGACCCAGTGAAACTTGTTGAGATAGGCTTTACACGTTTTAGTCATAATCTTAACAAGGCCAGGGCACAGAAACTTTATAGACTTCCAGAAAGACCATTGATCCCAGGGGTTAGACCTTTTCAAGAAAAAGATGTTCAGGTAGTACACAGACTTCTTATGGACTACTTACAAAGATTCAGCCTTTATATTGAATTCACTGAAGGGGATGTAAGGCATTTTTTTACTTCACAAGATGATGTTATATATTCCTACGTTGTCGAAAACGATCAAGGTCAAATCACTGACTTCTTTTCTTTTTACTCCCTACCTTCAAGTGTTCTAAAAAACCCTAAGCATAAAAAACTTAGAGCTGCATATGCTTATTATGTTGTGCCAAATGCTCATAGTCTTCTTGACATATTCAAAGATATGTTGATTCTAGCTAAAAGTCATAACTTTGATGTTTTCAATGCTTTAGATATAATGGACAATATGGGTGTATTCAAAGATCTGAAATTTGGTGTTGGTGATGGGAACTTACAATATTACCTATATAACTGGAGATCTAGACCAATGGTCCCAGCACAAGTGGGTATAGTTTTAGTTTAAAAGTAGTTAATTATAATCAGTTACTACTGAATTTAATGTGGGTACAACAATAATAAGCCTTTTAAGACCTTTGAAAATCCCATTAAGGTATGTGAAGAACTCTTCTGAGGTTTGAGATTTGAGTTTATAAGGCATGACAGTTATGACGAGTTCTGAGTTTTCTGACATTTTGAGGATTTGAGAATTAAGTTCACGAGCTTCTGATGGGATTTCATAAGAGATCTTGAGGTCGTAGAAAAAAGGGGAATAATTCGCACCACGGTCTTGAAGCTCTTTACCTTGTTCAACATATCCTGATAAAAGGACGACGGGGATTTCAACGATTTCTGTATAGACTGAAGTGAGGACTCTATAGTTTTTAAGCCAACTTTTTAAGGATTTCAATGTTTCTTCAGCTACTTCGACTTGCTCAGCTGGGATGACGAGAAAAATCCTCGCTTGACAGTTTTTCCACACTTTATGCTTTTTAAGAAGATATGTTATAAGACACATAAGCCCACCATCAAAATATAACCACCATATATCAATTGTCCCTTTTAGTTTTTCGTTTTGTATATCAAAAAGTTCAATTGGTTTCACACACAATGTTGCTAAACTGAGCTTTTTAGCATAAATCAACACTTTTTCAAAGTTCTCGAATTGAGACAAGTCATCAGGCCATGGGATAAGAACGCTGTTAGGCTCTAAAACCCCTAATCCTGCTGTTTGCATTATGTTTTTAATACCCCTTCTGAGCTTTTTGGTAAGTACAACTTTACTTATAACTTCAATACGTTTGTTGTAAAAGTAATCATATAGATTGTTTCGTGCTTCTTTAGCTTTGATGAAATTGTTTGGGGTTTCTTCAGCTATTTTGATTCCAGCGAAAATTATCAGCCCGTTGCCTTTTTTCATCTGGTCAGCAATTGAAATCAATGCTGGATGGGAAGGTATTGAGTCTTCAGTTAAAGTGTCTACAACAAGGAATTGAGGTTTCCAGTTTTTAACATGTTCAACTAGTTTAGGGTGTACACTAAGCATAGCTCTTTTAGCACGTTCTTGTTTAAGTCCAGTGAATCCATCACCCCAGTTTTTAGCTTGGTTTTTCATATCGATCCATCTAATTGGATGTTACAAGTATAAAAATGCAGCAAGGATAAAAGCGATTAAAGCAGCCCACCAGCTAATATACAGCATTATCACAACACAGAGAATAGATCCACAGATAGCAATTGTCCAATGGAAAAAAGGCCAAGTCGGCCTCCAACTAGGATTATTAAGAAGGCTTAACAATGCACATGCTACATTAATAGACCCATCAAAAAGCAAAAAGAACATAGTTATAACTGGGGCAACTTCATTATAACTACCTATACACACAATCCCAGCAATCCATAACACCGTGAAATGTAAAGCAATATTATCTCTTTTACACCATTTCAAAGGTAAAATATCATCAGTTGCTATAGATAAAAGTACTTCACTAGCTCCAGAAATACATTGTAAAGCAGCACCAGATGTTATTACTATAACACAAGCAGCAGTTAAATATTCAGTAGGCCAAGCTAAAGTAAAAAGTATAGCTAAATTGTTTTTAAGCTCAGATCTTTCAGTTACAGCTCCCATAAGTAATATTAAAGATAAGTAAATAAGTGAAGCTATCAATATGGCGATAAGAGTGCCGAATGGGACACTTTTATTAGGGTTTTTAAGTTCTTGTGACTTGGAAGTTCCAGAAAAAAAACCAATAACTGCAGGGTAGAATATTGTAATAAGTTCATGGAACTGAACATTTTCGCTATAGTCCGGGTTGAAGTTGTTATTGAAATTAGAGTTTGAAAGGCCAGTGATTGATTTTGGAAGGGAACTTTGTCTTGCACTAGCTGTAAAAATCCCTATAAATACAGTGAGTAAGGCTAGGACTAATACGGAAATACAGAAAACTGTGATTTTTTTAATGTATTTGTTTAAAGCAACATTAAGAAGCCATAGTAAAACACATAGAGTTAGACCTAAAATTCGAATATCAGCCGCTTTGCTGACGATTTCTCTGCCACTGCTATCTAAAAAGGTCTCAACAGCACCAATTATATATAATGATGCTGAAGTAGCTTGACCAAAAAAGTATAAAGCTCCTACTGAACCTCCTAATGATGGGCCTAAAGATCGTGCTAAAACAAAATAACATCCTCCTGTTGATAATTTGCCATTAGTCACAACAGCGTTCATTGATAAAGTTGTGATTATTGATGTTGATAAACAGATACTTAAGATTAACATGGTCATTCCGATACCTGCTTGGCCTATTATCCATGGCATGCGGACAAAAAGAGTTATTCCAACCATGTTTTGAAGACATGGGATAACTACTCCTGCCCACATACCATATTTCTGCCGATTGTTCCCTTCGATAAAAACTTCGACTTGACGCTCGTCCATAGTTAATTATTTTGTAGGTAGATTTAATCAAAATGTGGGAAAATTAGTGAAGTTGAAATAGGATTTTTGGTTTTTAGAGATGGTTGAAGATTTGAAGAAAATTAGGAGGTTTAGAAAAAGTTTATAGTAAGAAATTTTATAGGTTTAATATTAAAATAACGAAAAAGCTTGTTTTGATGTAAGGAATTTATGTTTTGTAATTTTGTGTTTTTCTGTTGGATTAAAATTTTTTTTATAAGCTATTAGTAAAAGAAAATACCTATTGTACTTTTTAGTCGTAAATTCAAAATGCTAAATTATTTTGCCACATGTTTTATTTATACCAGAATCATCTTTCTATCCTATATACGATATAATTTTTTCGATAACTGAATCTAATTTACCAGGAGGTATTTCATAAAAAGTGGTCTTTCCAAGTATTGCTGAATTCAAAAAATACTCTAGAAATTTCAATAGTAAAAAAAATCCAAAATCAAGGGAAATATATTAAAAATATCGAATAATGAAACCTGCAGCAAAGCTTGCTTCATTTTTTGTCAAGCCTGGCGTGAGATCTCAATCTGAGCCAGGGGGTCCATCCTCAATAAGAAAAGTGTAAATAATACATAGCCAGAACCAGGCTCCAGATCTCATGCCTCAAGGTAAATCCTTAAACATCGGCGTGAAAAAGCTGCCAATTGCCCCAGGTGCCATAAAATACGACCCAAGCAAAATCTCAACCAATGAAACTGATGAGCGGTATCAATACTTACTCAAAAGAGCCATCATAAGGCGGGTCGAAAACGATGACAAAATCATATTCGCTGAACTCCCTGGACTTCCTGGAGTCTTAGTTGTCTATCGCAAACCTAGTGAAAGAAACAGTAACCCAGAACGTTTAAACCTAGATCGTCGAGAATTAACCCAAATGCCTTTATTAGAAGGTGAAGAAAGATTAAGACTGTTAAACTATCAGCACAACTTTATAAGCAAAATTGAAAACCTTTTATCATTACCAAATCTTATATTCCTTGATCTTTATAATAACCAAATCAAAGAAATCAACTCTTTACATACTGTCCCAACTTTAAGAGTTTTGATGCTTGGGAAAAATCTTATTGACAAGATAAAAAATTTAAATGGGTTGACAAAACTGGATGTATTGGATTTGCATAGTAATAAGATCGTTAAAATTGAGAATGTGTCTCATTTACAGGAATTAAGAGTTTTGAATTTAGCGAATAATCAAATACAAGTAGTGGATAATTTAGAAGGACTTTTAGCTTTGACTGAGTTAAATTTGAGAAGGAATTTGATTGATAATGTTAAGAGTATTAATGTATTACCGAAACTACAGAGGGTATTTTTATCGAATAATAAGATTGATAGATTTGAGAATTTGGAATGTTTATCGCAATGTATAAGTTTATCGGAGCTTGCTTTAGATGGGAATCCTATACATAGTATGCAGATGTATACAAGTTGGGTATTGAGTAAATGCACACAATTGGTGCATTTGGATTTGAAAAAAATCACTCCAGATATGAAAGAAGCTAAACCGACTAAGGATAATGCGGTCAAAACTCAACAAAAAGTTGAAGACTCTACAATCCCCCCTGAAAACCTTATAGCTGTTATACTTCAAGAATGGAAACTTGAAATGGATCGTATTAGATTAAAAGGACTTAATTCATTTAGAAGACGTAAAGAAACTAATAATGACTGTCTTGTCCAATCAGGTCATGCAGAAATTGAAGGAGATTCCACACTTTTTATATATGGAAATGCTTTAGAAGTTATAACAAAACAAGAGTTTCAAGATACAGTAAGTAAAATATTATGCCAATATATAAGATTTGATCATATTGTCCAAAATGCATCAATTGGGAAATTGAAAAAATTCCAACATTTAACGAAAATTGTGTTTTCTGATAATAACTTGCATTCATTTATACAATTGAGTAAGTTAGAAACCCTGTCTAATCTTATATCTTTGGTTATTGAGAATAATGATGTTATTCATACAATTCTGTGTAGGAGTTTTATTGTGTATAGATTCCCTAGTTTGACAGAAATTAATAATATTAAAGTTAATGAAACAGATAAGACAAAGGCTAGACAACAGTTTCAGAATTTTGATAAGATATTATGTGCGCCGAATTTATTGGTAAGAAATATTTAGAAACCTCCACACGACCATGAAGATAAAGATACACAAAAGCAGTATAGATTAAACGCGAAAAAGAACATCGAATTTTCTATTGGCTATGTTCAAAAAGTTATCAACTACTCTATAGGTGTAGTAAACAAAATCGAAATCTTAAATAAAAACTGGGAAATTTTAATAGAGCAAACCATCAAAAGTAGTTCTCTTGAGCTTTCCTTACCAAAGTCCATAACTGAAGATACAATAGCATCTCTGACTAAGAAGCCTTAATTTTCACTATAGTTACTAACAGGTATTTCTAATAATTCATCTAAAAACCTCATTTATCACTTTTTATTATAATTCTTTTAATAAACTATAAGAAATATTAATATTCAAATAGACTGTCCTGGGAAGCCATTAACAAACACTCCTCCTGTAAAAGAAGCATTAGCAAACTGTGTCAAATCAGTTTTCTTCCTGTTATATTTTTCCTTTCTTATATTTTCATAAAATTTCGCTGGGTCTGATGCAAAAGGCATAACAGGTCTTGCTGCTTTTTTATATCCAGCATTTGAGTTTGAGCTTTTTGATCTGTTTTTAGACTGTGAGGTTTTTGGATTGCTTGTTTCAGGGATTTTCGGCTCTTCTTTAGCCTTTGATTCAGGTCTTTTTTGAACCTGAGATGGTTTTAAAGGAGACTCTTTTATAGAACTCAATGCGCTTTCACGTGATTTGTTTTTTTTGCTTACAATACTAGGTAAAAATTACTCAGCATAACAACTTAAGCAAATTAATGATAATTCGTCAAAGTTGATGTCTTCGATTTTACATTGAGGCATCCCATTTGAGTCTAAAGGGATTGCTAGGGCGATGATTTCTTCGATTGATAGACGATTTTGACAGTTTCTACAGGTTTTCTCGGTAAAACCATACTCGTCGATGACTAGTTTTTCGGAAAGAAGTTCGGTTAGATGGGAAGTAGCTTGTGAGATCCCTGTGATTTTTGAAGTTGGTACTGAAGAAATCTTGGAAGTCACTCTGCTCATCCTAGACGATGCAGTGCATGATGATATGATAGACTTAGCGGCAATTGACTGCACTCTTGAAGTCCTAACTGAACTGTATTCACTCATATTTTATTCTAATAGTAGAGATACTTATTTTTAAGAGGTGTTATTTAGGTTTGAATGGATTTCTTAAAGTTATTCGAATTTTTAGTTTTTTGATGAATAAGGGGATTTAGATTTATTATGTGTATAGAAAAGTATTTAGCATTGCTTTTATGAATTTAAACTTAAATTTTTGTGATTTTTTATTTAAATGGTTTGCTGAATTTATTCATGTGTTTTTTATTGAGTATAAATGATTGTATGGAGTATGGAATGATTAATTTTTTAATTGAAGCAAGTAAAAATTTAGCAATTCAGTGATTTAGCAAAATAGTATCTCATATAAATTAAGTAAGAATCATTTATTTTTATATATATTATAAGCAAATGTGCTGAAAAATTACTTTGAGTTATATGGTGTTTAATTTCTTGCATGGAAGTAAAGTTCTTAACCACTAATAAAGCATCTATTAATTTTCAAACATTTTTTATCCGAAATGAAATTGAATATAATTTCCCAATTACATCCTCATATTCTACATTCTATATTAAACTTTTATCTTTTACCTATTAATCCCCATAAAATCATTATCATAAAAATCTTTCAAAGACAATAATTATAAAATTTCTCAAATCATATCTAAAAACAAATTCAATCATTTACCTCTCTAATCCTTTAAAAAATCACCTTTATAATAATTATTACAAACTCAGCTCAAAGCATTTTTCCTACTAAACTTCATTACAAGTCTAAATTTAAACATGTATAACATAAAAAAAATATCGACTTTTAACACAAAAACAAGTTAATTTTTTTTTATGTTTTTTATATCAAGAGCAATAATTAATTTCACACTTATTAACTAACTATTTATATAAATTGTTACGGCTATTCACCTTGTCAATCTCTTTCTGTATACGGAGCTTTAAAAATAACATATCATTTGCCTGGCTGTAAATTTTTTTCCTTTCTGCCGCTATTGACAGAGAGTTACTTAAGTTTTTATCACTTTCGCTCTGATATTCAAGTATAGGTTCAAAGTTCTGTATGAGGTTTCTTAGTTGCTCTTTGCACAAGTTACTTTTTTCTTTTAATTTAGCTAGTTTCGATTTAATCCGACCTTTGTAATATTTGACTTCTTCTTTTTCTGCTTCAACTTCATTAATTAACTTGAGAAATTCATAGTTTTCAATTTTTCTGTCTTCTTCGATGACAAAAGCCCAGATAATTTTCACCCTTTGTCCTTGATTTACCATCTCTGTGAATCTCACACCTTTTTTAGAGGTGAAAACATCTGAATTCACTGTACAACTGCAATATTCGTTTTCCTTGAAAAGCCCAGCAGGATAAGCTATTTTTATATTCACAGGAAAAAGTTCGGGCAACTCAAAAGTGTAGCTTGCTTCCCAATGAATACATGATGGATCATCTTTAGTCTTGGACGTATGCCACTCAGCTGGTCCTATTTTAAAAGCTAAATGCGTTGTGCGAGAAGGAAAATTTGGTGGCAGTATCACTTTGATTACCCTGATTGTTAGGATATATCCAAGAGAGCCTTCTGTTATGATTGGAAGTGACATTTAAAGTAAGAGAAATGCTGAAGATTTAAAATTTGATAGATGGTTTTGCAAATAATAAAATAAGTAAGAAGAAAGTACAGAAAAAGCTTTCAAAAAATCATCAATTCATTAGTAATATTTAGAAAATTAGCTTATTAAAATGAGTATTAGTGATGACTCAGGTTTTGAAGAAGATATTGATAATGACCTCCTATTAGAAGAAGTCAAAAGCAGCAGTTCCTCATCATCAGTTTTGGGTAACTTTGAGTCTGCAAAAGAAGAAGTGATCCCATTTATCCCATTAGCCCAGTCTGGGATCAGTTTAGAACCAGACATGCTATTTGGCTGGAAGCCTAAATCTTTAATGCATGGAGGACCAATACCTCTAAACTTTGCTTTGGATAGCATATTAACAAAAAACTGCATTTATCATGGATTTCGTCCTGAAAACTCTTTAGAACTCCATGAAGCATTTTCAAGCCCTTCAACATATCCATATGTTATCAACCCAACAGTCCGCCATGCTTATAAAGTTATAAGGAAAAAACTCCTTAAAAAAGACTGTAGACCTTTTACTGAAATGAAAGCTGACTTGACTAATGAAGATTTAGTCTTTGATTCCAAATTTGAATCTGGTAATCTTGATAAAGTTAGCAAAATTAAAGAAGATGAGTATGATTTATATATAAGAAATGATTCTAACACATATGGGAAAAATCAATGGTTTTATTTTGCTGTGACAAATAATAGCTTTGAACGTGAAATCAAATTTAATATAGTCAACTTTGCTAAACAAGATAGTTTGTATACACAAGGATTACAACCTTGTGTTTATAGAGAAACAATGCCTTATAAAAGTTGGCATTATATGTGTGAAAATGTGAAATATAGTTTTTCAAAAATAAACAAGACCCTTATAAATAAAAAGACTTTTTATTGTTTGTCTTTTACTATAATTTTCCCAGGTTTTGAAAAATTGAAATTTGCTTATTCTATTCCGTATAGTTATTCGGATTTGATTAGGTATTTGAAAGATATTGAAAGGAATCCATTTGTCCAGAGAGAATCGTTGTGTAAGTCTTTAAGTGGAATTGATGTTCCTTTACTTAGTGTTACTGATAGAGAAGTTGTTGATACAAAAGAGATAATTATTGTTACAGCAAGAGTTCATCCTGGTGAGACACATGGTTCTTGGATTATGCAAGGGTTTATATCTTTTATTATAGGTAAATCTTTAGCTGCAACAAGGCTTAGACAAATGTGTATTTTTAAAATAGTCCCTATGCTCAACCCGGATGGGGTTATAATGGGTAATTCCCGATGTTCTCTAAACGGGCAAGACTTAAACAGGCAGTTCCAATCCCCAGACCAGCATTTACACCCTGAGATTTTCTACACAAAAAGTTTCATATACCAAACAAAAAATATCCTAACCTATCTAGACCTTCATGCGCATTCTAAGAAAAAAGGGGTTTTCATATACGGGCCACATTTCCCTCTACATTCAGAATATCATTGTAAAATCAGAGTAATTCCCAAACTTCTAAGTGAAAATACTGAGGTTTTCAGATATTATTCCTGTAAATTCCGTAATGACTGGTCTAAAAGAAAAGCTGCAAGGCTTGTTGTTTCTAAAGAACAACAACTTCCATATTGTTATACTATAGAAACTTCTTCTTATGGATATTTAGACCATGACCGTAATACAATCCCTTTTACTCAAGAAAAAATGTTTTCTATGGGTGAAAAAATCCTAATAGCTATCCTTCAGTATATTGATTTAAGAAATGATGAATATCTTCAACGTGAAGTACGTGCTGAGCTTCGTAAAAAAACCGCAAGATTTTCCCCAATAAAAGAATTTGACAAAAAACGGACTATGAAAGATATGCTTGAACAGATAAAAAACGATTTGGCTAATGAGAATGAAAGTGATTCAGGTGGTTCAGATAGTGACTGTGATAAAGAACATGAAGAAGAAAAAGTAAATAAAAAAATCCTTATGGTTTTGAAAAAAGTTAATCAAATGATTGAAAACCCAGCTGGTAGGAAGAGGCGTAGGTTGAATGGACAGAAAATCATGAAGGTTAATAAGAAAAATGAAGATTCTGAGGTACAAGCAAAAAGCACGTTGGCTAAGTATTTTTCAAGAGCTTCTACTGATAATAGAAGTAAGTTTAAGTATCGTGTTGAAAGTGGAAAGAGAATATTAGATGGGGAAAAAAAGAAAAACCCTGGGAAGAATAGGGAAATAAACTCAAAACTATCATTTTCGTTAGGATTGTATGCGTTAAGACAAAGGACTACACATATTATGTATGAAAGACCTATTGTGAGGAACAGAAAAAATATAAGGTTTGACTTGAAAACTGGTTCGAATGGGAATATGGGCATGTTTTTAGATTATTTGGATGAAGGGTATGAATCTAATAGCGAAGGGGATACTATAAAAAAAGATAATAGTATTAGGGGTAACCCTAAGAAAAGTAGCAGACACAAATCAGCTGATAAAATCAATTGAAAAATTATTAGTTTAAAATTTATTGTTGTCTATAAAGCTTTAGATAAAAGCTTTAAAATTTTCATAGCCTTTTTTGGTTATTTTTTAGACATAATCTTTATTTAGTTTACCTTTTACACATTTTATGGATATAAGCCTATTAACAAAATTCATTTTCTCGCCCAAGATCCTTGATGAACTAAAAAAAGGTACTCCTGAATTTAAACACAAAACACTTGTAGACATCCTTTTAACACCTACCCATATAAGAAGTGGTAAAAATATGATGATGTTAAAGTTTTTAGTAAGATCGTTTCCGTTTGTCAGAGAAAATATATTACAACTTGGTGAATCAACTTTTACACACTTCTGTCAAGCAATTAGTTTTGAAGAATATAAGTCTGGAGATGTAATTTTTATTTAGATTGTATTTAACCAAGGAGATAGTGGGGATAAATTTTATATCATCTTATCTGGTATGGTTAGTATTTTAACGTTTCCTTATAATGATGATTATAGTTTAGAAGTAGCTAAACTCGATACAGGAATGTCTTTTGGTGAATTAGCCCTAATCCGCAAACAGCCCCGTTCCGCAACAATAAAATGTATAGAAAATAGTCAGTTTATGGTCCTTCAAAAAACTGACTACTTACAAATCCTAGGCAAAGCCGAAGAAAAAAAACTTGAAGAAATGGTAAGTTTTCTACACTCAATAAGCCTTTTTTCATCATGGACTAAAAAATCATTAGAAAAATTAAGTTACAATTTTAAAAGCAAAATTTATCATAGAAACCAAATTGTATATAAAGAAGGAGATATACCTGAAGAATTTTATATAATAAAAAAAGGTGAGTTTGAATTTTCTAAAAAACAACATACACCTAAAAATCAAAGACATGAAGTATTTAATATTGGGATGACTGGAAAGAAAGTTGTATTAACACCTTTGAAAATAACCCCAAAAATTGCCCTTTTGAGTGCAGGGGAAATTTTTGGTGATGAAGAATTATTGAAAGGGATTTCAAGAACTTTGACATGCACTTGTGTGGTAAGGGGGGAGTTGATGTGTATGAAAAAAATTGATTTTTTTGGAAGAATCAGAGCTGATGATTCGATTAAGTTTCTTCAGGACTCATCGAATATACGTGAAAATATTAGAGCTGATAGGCTGAGATATATCCCGAGTATAGAAAACAGTTTTTCTGATATTAAAAACTATAATAGTGAAACTTTTGATAGATCGTATAAAAGATCTAAGGCAAAACTTATGATCACTTCAGTTAGACATCAAATACATACTTTGAATTCTAAACCTAAAATAAAAAATCTTACTCTTGAAGAAACAGGAAAAGTGAAAAGTGGACAACTTCATAGTTTGACACCGATATATAGACTTCTTAATCAAACTCCTCCTGCATTGAAATCATTTTCTCCTCATTTCCGTCATGAAAATGATTTTGATTTGGATTATTCAAAATGCAATTATTCAAGAATGAGCCTGAAAACTTCTTTGACCCCTTTACCAAAGTAATATTAATATATAAGAATTTTATTAAAACCAAAAATATTATGTTTTATTAAATATAACTGATAAATTTTAATATGTAAATCTACCTCAATATTTTAGTAAATGTATTTAGGTGTAAAAATCTTATCATTTTATATTATTAAAAATAGTTTAGGAATAATCTTTATAAAATTTGTATGCTATAATTGATATATAAAAGTTTATTAATAATTTGTAATGATAAAATATCAAAATGATAACGCGCTATCTGAAATACAATCCAATCTTTCTTATAAATATTTTTGGTGTATTTTTTTCATTTCAGCCTTCTAATAGAAAAGTTTTACCTTTCTAAACATATAGAATTATTATATAAATGCAAATCATTAACTTCTCCTTGTTTTTTATAATATGGAAGTTTAGTTTTATAATGCATTTTGTATAATAGCTTACTACTGATATAGCAAGAATATTTTTATACTATTTTACAACAAACAGAAGCTTTATTATCGAAATTATTTAATTTTGATATGCCAAGTCAAGTATAATAAGTAATAATTAGCATTTATAAACTATTTCAAGATGCCAGGTGATTTCTATTTTATTACCCTAGTGCAAATATTTTAATTTCAAAAATCTTAGGGCTATTCACAAATAATTCGATTTCCATAGTTTTAAAAATTGTAAAAGTATCAACTTATACTAAAAAACCTTTACTTAATACATACTTCCCTTTCTGTTACTAAAACCATGCAACTTTTTTTTTATTTCAAAGTTTTTTTTCAATTTAATAATAAATATGGGTTGTGGTCCTTCCAAAGATTCCAGTGGGATAATTGAACTAAAAAATGAAAGAATCGAATATAAAAAAGAAACATTGTCTACTTTACAAGATCAACTAGTGAAATCAAATGGATTTAAGAGTTTCAATAAATTTCTTTTTATAATACGCGAGGAAAATTCTAAAAACGAGGAGTCAAGAAATATTTCAAATATTGGGCAAGTCTTAAATTCCCAGTTATCAGAAAATTTTAAAGATGCATTAAGTATAGAGAGTAAATAAGAAAATTTGCATATTTATAAATAAGCATTATGGGAAATATATGGAAAGCAGTAGTTTTTTTAGAAGTTTGAGATGTGATATTCCCGATAAGGAATTTTCTTATAATTAGTAATATGAAGAGTTTTGAATTATGCATTTAAGAAAAGGGAGTTTATATTTTTCCTATTAATTTGATTTTAGAACATTTTTTTATAGTATTAGGCTGGATGGTTTAATAGTTAATTAAGGGTGATTTAACTGTAAAAAGATTTTTATGGATTTATAATGTTGTTATATATACAAATATTAAAAATCTAACAATTTCTTAATCTCTTTTTATATTACTTAACCTTATTATAATATTTATCCCTACAAAGTTTATTAAAATATAACTTCATAAATCTCTTCTCAATAAGAAATATATTATTATCTCTTTTAATATCTAATAAATAAACAATATAACAATCACTTTATTAGATAATTAATATAAAGTGTCATATAAAATAGACAATCGTTTTTTCCATTTATCAATAGTCCCTTTAAGTGGTTCACTATGATCTTCTTCTATAATATCATCCAAATTATTTTGAGTTTTTTGCAAAAGATTCTTAAAAGCTACAACTTCTGAATAAGAATGAAGGTCTTTATCAATTTCAAATTTAGAATCAGGGTCATATTTTTGTAATGGTTGAAGCAATTTTTTAAGTTTTTCTTCTAATTCCGCTTCTTTAATTGCTGATTGTGCAACACTGTTTATTTGATCTTTATATGCAAATATTGATGATTGAATCATTTCATAAAATTTATAAGTTCCTGAATATATATTCATCGAGTTTCCAAGGATTTCTTGAATAATTTTGAAATGTCTGGGTTTAAAAACTGGACATAGAAGATCTTTGATAATTGGCACATAATCTCTTATTCTTTTTACAAGTTCCATAAAGTATCTGCCAACAAAATTCCCACTTTCTTCTAATTTTAATGACTTCAAAGCTTTTTTATAATACTTTTCAGTCTGCCTGCTTAGATCTTCAGCATTTATCTTATCAATAGCTTGAATACTCCAGTTTTTCACCTTTATATCCCAATTATAAATACCATTCCACATAATATAAAGTAACTCATAAGTTTCTTTTATCGCATCAACTCCTGAAAAATTACTTCTTGGTAGTTCTAAAATATCTTGATAACTTATAAAATTCCTTGTATCTGTATATAAATCATTAACATCTAAAGATACTTCTTTAAGTAATTCTACAACAATTTTAGGAAATGAAGTTTTATCACTAAATTTATCGTTTCTAAGTTTTTTTGCTATTTTATCCAATTTGCCATTTACTTGTTTTATTTCCATTTTCAAAATTTTTGTGAATTTGTATTTTGTCTGCTCTGCCCTCATAAGGGTAAAATTGAGACTTGTACGCATTTTATCATAATTTCGAGAAATTTCTGAGTTTTTTTCTTTTAGGTCTTGAGAAAGTGTCATTAAATGTGTTTGTAAAAGTTCAATGAAATCTTTGAGGTTTAATACTTTTAGAGCAAGGCTTTCGGATTTGTCTTCGATTTGCTTTATTTTTTCACTATGGTTAATATAATCGTGAATGCTTCCAGGAATGAATGAAAGAATTTTATTATTAGATATAAGCTCTTTTAATATAACTGTTGCATTTTCATTTGCAAGCTCAGGGAGGAATTTTCTTATTTTTTCGATGCATTCTAAAGATGATGGGAGTAGTTTAGATTTTAAAGGCTGGAGATTAATTTTAAAAATCTCGATTTCAACATATTCAGGTAAGTTATTAAAAGTTTCAATTTGTTTTTTATATCTTACAATTATCCTGTTGAGATTGTCAATATCATACTTTCTGAGTTTATTAACTTTAAATGCTTTATTAGTTTGGTAGGTTTTTAAATGAGCCATCCAAGTCTGTCCAAAGTTTTTAATTTTTTCACCATAGCTTTCCAAAGCTAAAGTAATTTTTTTTTGAAACTCAACAATTTCATTATTATTCCTAGAAATTATAACAGGATCAATATCACTAACTAAAGGAGTCTCTTCAAATTCTGCAAGTGATTTAACATATTTACTAAAATCATAAGCTTCAGCAAAAAAAGGCCTTTCAAAAATAGTTTTTTCCGCCCTTTCCGCAGCTCTTTTAAATGAAGTTTTAACATTATTAATTTCAGGACTAAACCCAACTTCAGTAACATTAAAAACACTATCCATATACAAAATCCCTTTACTTCTCTTTCCACTTTTATCATAGCTTTGCATAGCCGCATAATTATAAAGTTTAGCAAAAACATTAGTACAAAAGCAAACTTTAGCATTTATAAGCATATAATCAAGTAACCTTATAAATTTCCCTAAATGTTGTAAATGACTTCTTATAACAGCTTCATGTGTATGTGGAAGATCTTTAGCAGTTAAAGTTTCTTCTTTATCTAAAATACTTCCAGTTATATTTGATCTAATAAATCTATCTGTAGACCCTGAACATACTGATTTAAGTTTTTCTAATAAAGAGTCTTCAATATATTTAATATCATTAGACCGCATAACAGCTTTTGATCTTTGATCATCGTTAAACTCATGAAGTGTTCTTGTTTTATCTACAGGTAAATCTAGTATATCAAGTTTTGATAAAGTTGCGCATTTTTGTCTCATACTCAAAAACCCTTCTTGTAAGTCATTATCTAAAAAAGGTAAATTCCTTTCAAGTACCAATTTAACTTCTTCCATCATAGTTGCTCTTCTCCTTTTCATCCATATAGCAAAACTTTTCCATTTCCTGTATTTAGCAAAAAAAGGTATCATTTTGAACTTTTTATACAAATAAGCTTCTCTTTCCCAATCTTCTAAGGTTAAAAATGTTACTTCTCCTTTGATATAATGGGCTATTCCCCTATAGCTTAAAGTATAATAATCATCAGGATTTTTTTTTAAGAAACTTGCTAATATTAAATCATAAGGAGAGTCACCTCTATTAAAATACCAAAAATCATCGTGAAGGTCAGGGTCTGATTTGATTTTGTTGATAAACGCAAAAAGGTTGTTAGGATTGTTTTGATTAAATCCTAGGTCACCATGTAAATGCATAGGTTTAAGTTTTGATAGGATTTTTAGCGGTGTTTTGCGTTTTGTTGCATTTCTTGATGAATTTTGAAGAAGATTTGAATGATGGTCTCTTAGGATGATTGGAGTTGTTGAACCTGTTGGCCTTTCAGTATAAGTCCCTTCTAGTTTGTTTGGTAGGAAAGGGGAGATTGGTTTGAGTTTTTCTAGTTTTTTTAAGGTTGATAATGATCGGGTTTGGTCCAATTGAAGACTTGGGACTAGTTTTGCACGTTCGCCTGTTGGTGTTTTGTCTCTTGATTTTGCGAAAGTATCAGCTTGCAGACGGTTTGCAAGCCTTTTTCTTAGTATTTCCGACATACTCTTACTATCTAATTTATCTAAAAAAATTCATATTTTACAATTAAACCTCATTCATATGTGCCCCTAAAATTTTCATAGCTTCCTTCGCTTTCTGGTAAAGAATCTTTTTATTCTCCATCATACTCAGCAGTTCATATTCATCCAGTTCAATAATCATCCCAGTGATTTTCCCAGTCAATTTATCGTATTTTTTAAATATTTCCTGATATATTGCTTCACCAAAAATCCTTTTCCTATCTTCAGGCTTGCTATTTCTAAACTTTTCAAAGTTAAAATACATAACAGCATCATTACTAGGTTTTTGTATCTGAACCTGACTTGGAATATTTGTTTTATATTGTTTAGGTTTATAAATTCCTTTATGAAAAGATCCTTTAGGTACCCATCTATAGATTTTTAACAAAGTTCCATTGATAAGTGTATGTTTCATAGCACGCAAGACAGCTTCAACTGATTTTTCTTCATAGAAACTTATGAAAACCTGGCCTGTTAAACGTTTTTCAGAGACGGGGTGGTTGTAATATAATGTTAGACAGTCTTGCATGAGCATTTTGACTGAATCAATCTTGCCGTAACGAGAAAAAACACTTCGGAGTTGGTCTTCCTGGAGCTCGATAGGCCAGTTTTTTATGTACAAGTTCGTTTTTTGCCAATTTTCTTCGTTTATGCGGTTTTTGATTTTATGTCCAATCAGTCTTTCATTGCGGCTTATGTTCAGACTTAAAAACCACTCAAAACCCCTGCTGTGCTTCTTACCATGGAGTTCTTTTATAGCTAAATTGACACTTTCTCCTGATGAAAAACTGACAAAACCAAAATGCACTCCATTCTTATGGCAAACAATGCTTGAAACCACATTTCCAAAAACTGAAAATTCTTTAACAAGGTCTTCCTGTGTAAACCCATCATCAAAACCCCTCACATACAAGTTCGTAAATTCTATTTTCCTATAATGTTTCGGTACAAAAGCTTTAATTTCAAGCCATATCCCACCAGCATTAATCCCAGAAACTTTATCTAAAGCTTTTTCTGCAGCTTCTTTACAACTAAACATCAAAAATCCATACCCAAGAGAGTTTCCATTAATATCATAAACAATTTTTGAGTTTACTATATGACCAAAACACTTAAAATGTTCTTCAAGTTCAGCGGTATCCATTTGTGGCGGGATGTTTTTGATAAAGATATTGGTCGAATAATCTTTTATTGGAAAACATGAATTAAGAACCACGTTAATCCTACTTCCTAAGACGATCTTGCCATTGTATTGGATTCTTGAAGAGTAGGCTGAGTCTGCATGGGAAAAGGAAATCACGCATGAAAAGCTATGTTTGCTTTTTTTAAGCCGGATGTATTGGATTTCCCCAAATTTTTTGAACTCTTGAAGAACTGCAGCTTCAGTTGTTGAGATTTTAAGCCCTGTGACTAGTATGCGCGTTGAGTCTGCCATTTTTATTATAGAAACTAATGACAATAACATTTTTTTTTTTGGAGTTTTGGTTTAGTATTAGTTAGGAATTATCGCTTGACTATTCCAGCCCTTGTTAATGGAGTTTTGGTTTATAGAAGGATTGTGCTTTTAGATAAATACTCTTGGCACTTAAAATTGGTAAAAATATAAAGATTGATATACTAAGATATTGTAAGTTTTTTGATAATTATTATTAACTAAATACTAATAAACCAAAAATCATATGAATTAATCACATAGCGTGTATTTCTAAACAACTTTTAAAATTGTGCCTTATTTTATAAGTTCTTAAAATTACTAAATCGTCTCTCTTCGTAAAATGATAAGTTTCATCTAAAATTCATTCGGCCAGAAATACAAAATATATTTTACTATACTCAACATAAAACATCAAAAAAATTATCAAAATTGTAAAAAAAAATTTGCATCATTTACCGAATAAACTAAATTTTAACTCAAAAAAACTTTACCACATAAGCCTTCTTTCATAACATAATCTATTAACTTATTAAGTATCAATAAATACTCTCACATATAAATATTACATAATTTTTAAAGTAAAAAATCATATTATTAGCTTTTATATATTATTATGAATTTAGCCAGAGCTGGAATAATAGCAATTCTTTTGGCAATAGGAGGATTTGTCTCATGGAAGGTTTCAATGGTAAGAGTAAGTTTATCTAAAGCATTTAACCCTTGGACACAGAAATTTTCTTCAGCTATGATATTTAATGAATCTTTATATGATTGTGAAACATGCTCTTGGAATTTGTATAAAGATAACGATTTAGTTGAAAAGAAGAATATTATAAAGTTGTTTGATGATGAAGGAATAACCCAGGAAGACCCTTTAATACAATGTTTACCTGAATCTTTTGGGTATACTATGGAAGAAGCTTTAGAACTTTTCCCTGACAAACATTTTCCTGATTGTTCTGAATTAGTTGATAAAAATGAAGATATTATCCAACTTGACACTAAGAAGAATAGTCTTACAATGACTTGTGACAAATACAAAGAAAAAGGCAAATATGTATTAGGAGAAGACTACACAACTGAAGTTCTTGGTTTAAGGGAGTTCACAACACCTTTTTCAAACTACCTTTTCCAAGTGAAATCAAAAACTCAAGAATACGCATTTGGGACATGTAGTGAAGATAAGAAACAATTTTTAGAAAGTGTAACATATAAACACCGACCAAAAGAAGAAATCTTAAATCGTCAACCGCATAAAGACCCAATTGTAATTGTTACACTAACATTAGATTCAGTTAGCCGTAGAGCCTTCTTTAGAAAAATGCCTCAAACAGTAAACTATCTAAACAATGAACTTAATGAAAATTTCCAGGTTTTCGATATGAAAATCCATAATGTTATGGGAGAGTTTTCAGCTAATAACATAATGCCACAACTTATTGGTGACAACCCTTACAAAATGTTCTGGGAAATCCCCGAAGAAGATTTTCATTACAAAAACTCTATATGGAAAGAATGTCATGAACGAAAATACGCAACTTTATTCATAGAAGAAGGCTGTACAGATGATCTCGCTAGATACTTTGGTAAAAATATTACAATAGACCATATCGGCACATCATTTTGGTGTGCAGCAAGACGGTTTAATGAATTTGAAAACAATTCTATGAAACAAAGATGTATAGGTCAATATAATTCTCATGTATATGTACACAATTATATAAAAGAGTTTTCATATAATTATAAACATTTGAGTCAATGGATATTTACTCATATCAATACAGCTCATGAATCTTCAGGTCTTTTAATTTCAACAATGGATTTAGATACAAAAGATTTTCTTAAATCATATTTAAACCAACAATCATCTATAAAAACAATACTTATTATAACTGGAGATCATGGGATGAGATATGGGGATTGGTTTAAAAAAATTGATGGCTCACATGAACATAGACTTCCATTAGGTTTGATAATAGCATCTAAATCTTTATTACAGACAATACCAAATAGTATTGATATTCTTAATCACAATTCTCAAAGACTAACATCAAAATTAGACTTGTATACAACTCAATTACATCTAATACACAATCAAGAAAACCATATGACTAGAGATTCACAAATTTATTCTGATATAAAAATGAAAACTTCAATAAGATATAAACCTGTAAGTTTGTTATTAGAAAAAATCCCTAATAATAGAACATGTTTTGATATTGGTGTCCCTGCTTTCTGGTGTTCATGTTTGAAATTTGTAGAAGTTAATGAAAAATATGAAGATTTTATATATGAAATTGCTAACACATTGATTATGAGTATGAATGAAGAAGCTTATAAACCTAGGATGAGCCCATTTGCTAAAGTTTGTCAGAAAATGTCTTTAAAAGATGTTGTAAAACTTTGGGTGTTATCAACTGATGAGGAATATTATAAGTTGCAATTTAGTGTAAATGAGTCTGAAAGTGCACTTTTTGAAAGTGTTGTTTTAATGACTTGGAGAAAATATAGGCCTAGAAATGTTAAGGTTTTTTTTATAAAGGTATGGGATAAGGGATTTTAGGATAAGGATTTTGNAGTGTAAATGAGTCTGAAAGTGCACTTTTTGAAAGTGTTGTTTTAATGACTTGGAGAAAATATAGGCCTAGAAATGTTAATGATGCATACCCTCAGGTACCTTATTATGAACATGGGAAAAAGATTTTTAATGTGATGTATATGAGAAGAGTGGATTCTTATGCCGGACCATGCGAGTTTTTGGCTAAGGATAATAGTATTAGGCCAGAAATTTGTATATGCAAACCGGAAGTTTTAGAATTAGAAAAAGAACTTACTGAATAAGATAGGTAATGATTATGATTATTTTTTTTTTTGATGAAGAGTTTATAAATAGATTTTTAATGAAATGGTAGGCTTTTGCAATTTAAAGCATTTTATTACAAATATGTTTTTAATGAAATAGTAGGCTTTTGCAATTTAAAGCATTTTATTACAAATTATAGCTTCATACTACTTTTTTTTAATAATATTACTTTAATAATATTACTTTTAGAATATTTTTTTAAACTCTTAAGAATTATTCTCAAATATTTTAATGCTATTAGCCCAGCTAATTTATATCTAATTGTGTTTTCTCTATAATTTAATCACATTATCTAATAAATTTATATGCTTTAATGATAGCACAATCATAATAATTAAATTTTATTCCACCATTACATATAATTTCTTAGCTTATAATATGAAAAATTTATAAAACCGCACTTAATTAAACTGTATCATAATTATTTCTTTTCAAAATTAAATCCAACAAAAATCATAAAACCTAATTTTTATATAGTAAAAAAAATGTAATATATTTATAAAGCATCCATATTTTATCAGCATATATTATTTAAATCAATTTCTTTACAAACACTTTACCAGACTTAAAATACAATAATTATACCTTTATCATTATCTCTAGTCAATAAATCCATAAACCATAATTTATTTCTTCCAAAATTTCCTAAATAATAATATGAAATCCTTTCTAATTTTATCTCTCGCAGTAGCTCAGATAACTTTACCTTTATACAAAGTTACTGAGACTAAGCCAAAAGATAATTCTCGTTCTCTTAGCCAATCTGACCTTATAAATCATAGCAATGTGATTCTTATATAGTTTTATTATACTGCAAAAATAAGCTTAGGCACCCCACCACAAACAGTATATTTAAGAGTTAGTACTGGAACAGCTGTATAATTTATTTAGATAAGTTGGGTTATTGGGGAAGATTGTACAACCTGTACAGGACTAGGTATCAGTTTTAAAGAGTCTGAATCAACCTCAGGTCAAAAGAAATCATCTGAAATGATAACTTATACTGTATATTTTATTTAGTATTTAAGTGGATCTAAAGTGACTGGATATTATTATGAAGATAAATTGTCTATTGGCGATACAACTTCAGTATCAACAAATTCATCTTTAATAGTAGCATCATCAATAACTGGTTTCAGCAACGCAGTATACTCAGGTATTTTAGCAATGGGTTTAAAAAATTCAGATTACTCATACAACACCCTTTTAGACGATCTAAAAGATTCTGGGCATATAACACAAAAAGTTTTTTCTCTTTACTTAGCTGATTTAGGATATTTAACAACCTATGATTCATATGGAGATTTTTCATCTGTACTTCAAATAGGAACATATAGTCTAAGTACATATTCAACAACAAATAAGATTCTTGTTACATTACCAGTTATTTCACCTTATGAAGAATGGAAAGTTCAACTTGATTCAGTTTATTTAGGAAGTAACAAGCTAGCTGAAAATTTTATTGTAGGGATTTCTAGCATAAATTATATACAAGCAAATACTGAAGGCTTTTCAAAGATTGAAGATGCTTTGGATAATGCGAAAATATCATATAAATATAATGATGATGGGTTTATTTATGCACTTTGTCAAGATGTTCAGAACTTTTATACATTGAGTTTTATGTATGATGATGTTAAAATTGATGTTTCTGGAAGCAATTTGTGGAGAGAGGATGGGTCGACTTGTACTTTGCTTATATATAAAAATAGTGATACTTGTTGGTGGTTTGGAGCTAGTTTTTTGCATGTTTATTATGCAATTTTTGATGCTGATAATTTGAATATTAAACTTGCCCCAGCTAAGCAACCTAATGATAAAATTACAGCATCGGCTTCGGAGTATATTATGATTACTGGTTTGGCTTATCTTTTAGTTTTTAGTTAAGGAATTATAATTAGTTTTTAGGAAAATTATTGGTTTTGTGAGATGAATTTTAAGAGTTTTTTTAAGATCCTTTGAGTTTGATAAGATTTTATTTTAATTTGCGTAATGATGGTTAAGTTGGAAGGAATAATTTAATATTTTTTGCGTGCGTCGATCTGTACAGGACAGATCCAAAATTCTTTAATAATTAAAATGGTTGAGTTTTTAAAGCAAAAGTTCTTTTATAAACTTTGTGTTGTTATAAAATCCAAACCTTATTGTTATATGAACCCATCAATAGAATTATCCCCAGGATTAACTTTAGATCAAGATATTTCAAATCCTTCACCTTATTTATATGTATACAGGACAATAGAAGATGCAATAAACAATGAAATACATTATAAAGCTAAAGATATCCCAATGAACAATTTTGGTAAAACTGTTGTCAAAATTATGTGTTGGGGAGAATCGATAGATTCTCCTAAAAGGATGGCATTTTCAAATTTGCATATTTTAGAAGAGGTTGGCATGCCTAAAAAAGAAGAAAGATATGCTAGTAATATTAACTCAAAATCAAGAGCATCAAGCAATTATCATAGTAGTAAAAGAAATACTAGTAGAAAGCGCACCCCATTAAGAATTGCTTCACCTAGGGCTTGTAAAATTTTAAAAGGCAAACCAACTTTAAGAATATATGGAAGCGCTTTGTCAAGACCTAGAAGTCCTAAACCGCTTACAGTAAGACCACTCGTCAGGATTAACATGAATAAACTTCTTGTAAAAATGACAAAAGATAATGAAAAACTAGACAACGAAATAACTAAAATCGAAATCTGGAACAAACTTCTACAACTTGAAGAACTTGATACCCTAGGAAGTTCAGATACCCCACCTTATTTAAAAAAGGTACTTTAATTTATAATTTTCTAAATAAACATGCTTTAAGCACTCATCTATACATAAAAAAAAAACATGTATATTTACCAAAACTCCTTCACAATCAAACATATTCCAATATTCATTACTAAAAAGAATTATATGACTTATAAACTTTTCAAAAACGCCTGTATAACAACACCATCCTCAATATAAAGCGCTGAAAGCACACAATGGTCTTTCATTTCTTTCCCATCATAAAACAGTCTAACTTGACTCGGCAATATTTTGATTTTATCAGCAAACAATTTCCTCAATTCTTCAACTTTAGCTGTATTCATTATTTCCAATTCATCATCATCACTTTTACCAGCTCTTCTCAAACGTACTTTTATACTTGATTGTTCATCATTAACTTGTCTTCCTTTATGTTTTTTTTCTTTATGAAAGCTTATTGGATTGTTTATCATGTAAATAGGAATGCTATAAATATTCCCTTCATCATCTTCAAGAACTGTTAGATTTCCAATTTTCATTGTAATTTTCGTGTTTTGGAGTATGGATAAAGCTGTTGCAGGGTCAGCTTCAACTGCTGCTTTTATGGCGATCCATACACGACGTTTACCTTCGGTTCTTGAACGCCAAAACTCGTCTCTTTTTTGATTCAATTGAGCTCTGGTTATAGTCGCTTGCCAAGCTGGGGTGGCTTTTACCCCATTTCCAGCCATTTTGTCAGGAAATTCTTTGTAGTCCTCTCCTATAATAGCACGTGCTATTGTGTTTGGGTCTTCAGTTTCGCTACGAGCACAAAAATTTCCCATTTAAATATTATTATTCAAGACAAAATTTTGCTTTTTGGAAATTTGTATTATTATTGTGTAAGTTTATGAGAAGAAATTATAAAGATATGATAAATAGGATTTATTAAATGGGATGGGTAGTTTTTTAAGATTATGTAGTGAGTTTTAGGATAGGGAAAATTTTTTTTTTTGGTTTTGATGTATAAAAGATGCTGTAGAGAGAATATTTATAAGATTTTAGAGAAAAAGTTGTAAGAATTTTAGATGGAAATAGCGTATTTATTATGAAAAATATAAATTTTATGTAAAGGAAAATTTACTTTGTATTAAATTCAGATGTTTATTTTTTTTGTTTATTTGATGATTTTATTGTTTGGCTGCTATGATATTGGGATTCAATTCACAGAGTTTTTAAGACTAGCTTTGGTTTTTTAAACTTTATAATATTTGCTTAGGAAAAAATTTGCTTATATTTATTACCCTTGTTTAAAACTTATTATAAACTTGATTTTATTTATTAAGGGTCAATAAAGTGAATATAAACCATAAGACCGACAAAGAAGATCTCGCTGTATATCACAAGATCGCTCCATTGAAATCTGACCAATCTTGGGATCATTTTAGGGAAAGTTCGATTGGTATATTTATAAACTGAAGTAATCATTGGAGATTTCTATATAAAAGTTACTTGTAAAGGTTGGTCTGATCTTTTTTCCAGCTTGCTAAAGGATCTTAAGATCAGTCTCATCACCATATTAGTTTATGAGCTTATTAAGATTCATATTTTTTTCTGATATGCTAAAATTCTAAGTGTAAAGGGTAATTTTTTTTTCTGGGTCTGGTTGTTCATGAAAGATTTTAGATAAGAATTTTAGAGAAGGTGTTAAGAATATAGGGAAAAATTTGAAATTTTAAAGAAACTAATAATTTTCTAGAAAATGATTATTTTTTGGAGTGAAATTCTGAACTGCTGTGTGAATGGATAAATAATAAAGTGCTGTGATAATAAAGATATGATGACAAAGGTGAAATCGATAGTTTTATGAATAAAATTTCCTAAAAAGTAGATAATGGAAAATGTAACCAATTTTCTCAGTTGAATAGGATAAAGTTAAAGTTTTTACACTAATGAAAAATTATCCAAATCAATTTGAGGAACTGTAAAATGTTGCTAGATTAAGGTTTGCGAATTTGTTTTACCTAAAGCGGCTTGGCATAGCAGTAGTAGTTAAAAATTAAGGTATGTCAGCATAGAAATTTTTAAGATAAAGTAAATTTTAGAAAAAAAATCAAGACCTAATGTAAAACAATTCATAAAAAGATTGTAAAAAACAAAAAAATTGCATGCTCTCTATTATTTTTTCTAAGGAGTCTTTTCTTTTTACTCAAAAACTAAATTTTTTCTAAAAGGGTGAAACCGATAAAAGGTAATCAACTTAATTTAATTTCTAGCAAGACAAGATCAAAGATTAAATACAAAATTAACTATAACAATATAAAAACAATGCTAGTATAAGAAAACTTTCTTTGAAGATTTGATACAATTTTTTTATCATAAAGATATTTTAATTAATCCTACAAGAAGAATTTGATTTATTCAAGAAAATTATAATTTATATCATTCAACTATAAGTTAATCATATCGTATTCTTTATACTATAAAAAACACAATATTTTTGTGATAATTTCATAAACTAACATATTTTTTAGTTATAAATGGAAATTAAAACAGGCAAAGTATGGACGTTACAGGTATTTTCTAAATAGGAAGATTTGGCTTTGATAGACCTCATAAATACAATCGGATGCAATAGATGGACGAGAATAAGTAATGAAATGTCAAATAAATACGGGATTCTAAATCGTTCACCTAAACAATGTAGAGATAGGTGGGTTAATAATGTTGATCCAGCTATAGTCAAAAATATTTGGACAAAGGAGGAGGATGATATACTTTTTGATAAGTATAGTATATTTGGAAACAAGTGGTGTAAAATATCGAAATTTCTGCATAGGAGATGTGGAAATTCAATTAAAAATCGCTTTTACAGCATAGTCCGTATAAACCTTAGAAAGTACAATAAAAGTATCCCAGAAGAATATAAACTTAAAGGCAGCTTAAAGTTTCTTTTAAATATCAAAAACATTAGAGATATTTTAGTTAAGAGACCTGAAACTAATGAAAGTAATGATGAATCCCAAGAAATATATGAAGTTGATGAAGAAGAAAATTTATTTATTAACAATACCAATGAACTAAACGAAGAATTTGTGCATTCAAATTATGCGCACATTATCAAAAAAGATGAAAATGAGTTTGTAGTAAATTCTCAAAATATGCACTTTACAGAAACAGTAAAAAATCAGAATTATAATATCTCGAATACTCTTGAATCAAATAAAAATCAGAATTCTGTAAAGACAGATGGAAATATATTTAGAGTGTTTTTAAAAAAAGACAAAAGTGATAAAATATTACAAAAAAATCAAAAAAAATCAAAGGAGCCTGAAGATATGGTAGATGAGATACAAAGTTTTTATAAAAGTTTGATTTGCAGTTCTGAGAAATCACAGGAGATATTATCAAAATTTGCAAACAGCATGACTTTACCTTATTTTGATTTCTCATCTCAAAAATCATAGTAAATTTTATCAACATAAATTTATAAACTCTAGTCTACTTTCTTATTTTAATATTTAACTTATCAAGTTTTCATATCTTGTAATGGCACAAATGAAAAATGTAAATCCATATTGCATATAATACATTAAATGCTTACTCAGCGTAAAAAGGTTTTCCTAGACATTGAATCTGAGTCATCGACCCAGAGCATCATAACAATAACAAACACTAACAACAATGAAGCGTCTATGCTTTCACCTTCTATTCAAGAAGTATCGATAATTGGCTCAAATAACAATGGATACAGAAGTTATATTTCAAGTTCTGATGCTACAATAAACGAAGATATAACAAGGAATCATTGTGTCTGCTTAATATCTTAATTTTCCCTATAGACTTATAGATAAAATAATGATTAAAAATAAAATTACCCCTAGTATTTCCCTAAGAATCCTACCCACACTGAAATTCCTTCAACATTTCACATACAAACAAATCTTTTTTCAGTTTTCTATTTCTTCAGGTGGTGGAAATCATCTTTTCATTCGCCGCATGGTTTAATTTGTATAAAAAATAAGCCATAAGACTTAATCATTTTCGAAAAGCCTCCATTAAAAACTTTTAATTATGTTTTACAGTTTATTGTGGAATTTTTTGTTGAAAATCAATATTTGAGTAGAAAAACTTAAAATTTTACAAGTTTTTTTAGTATATAAGAAATCAATAAGAAATATTAGAATGATTTAATTAGAATATTTTTTAGGAATAATAATTTGGATTTAATAAGGGAATTACTAAGTAAATAAAAATATGATTGGACTTTCATATAAAGCTTTAAGAAGAATTTCTATATGCCCATTTGTAGGTTTTAGTCCTAGAGAAGATTTGGTGAAGCTTATTGCCAGCCCATTATATGATGTGATAAATAGTAGTGAAGCTAAAAATTTCGCGAAAGGTAATGAGTATAGTTTTTTGCATTGTACAAAGCCAGAAATTGATATAGAAAGTCAGGTAGGATCATATGATAAGCAAATTTACTCTAAAGGAAAATCCAATTTAAGCAAGTTTATAAATAATAATTGGCTTTTACCTGATACAGAATCTCGTATTTATATCTATTCAATCAGAAAAGAATCTCATATACAATATGGAGTTCTTTGTGGTAGTTCAGTATCAGACTACGAATCAAAAATCATAAAAACCCATGAGTTAACAAGAGAAGTAAAAGTCCAAGATAGATTTTCCCTAATTCAAGCTCAAAATGCAAACACTGAGCCAGTAATGTTTTTATACAAGCACAATAAAAACATTAGTAATCTGATTTCTCAAATAACAAGCAATAAACCTTTTATAACGTATTTAGACAATGATAATAGTGAGCATTGTATATGGAAATCCTCACAAAATTACACAAAAGCTGTTATAGAAGAATTCGCTAAAGTTCCTTTTTCATATGTTGCAGATGGGCATCATCGAACTGAAGCATCAGCAAGATTAGGAAAATTACGAAGAAAAAATGGGATTCCAGGAGATTCTGAGTATTTTTTGAGTTTGCTTTTTCCTGATAACCAACTTCAGGTAATGGAGTATAACCGTGTTATAAAGCAATTTCCATCTGGAGTAACTAGTAAAAGTTTTATAAAATCCCTTGAGGAAAATTTTTGCATTTTTACACTAGACCAGCCTGTTTTAAAAGAAAAAAATACTTTTGCTATGTATATTGAAGGTAAATGGATAGGTCTTAGATGGGTTGGTAATGATAAAAATCAAGATTTATTAGAAAATATTGACTCATATATTTTGACAAAGTATTGTTTAAAACCTTTACTTGGTATTGAAGATATTAGTAAGAGTGAAAATATTGAGTTTATTGGGGGTATTAGAGGTTCTAAAGAGATTGTCAAAAAATGTAATGAAGGATTTGCAGTTGGATTTGTTTTGAGACCTGTGTCAGTGCAAGATATTATTGATGTTTCTGATTCAGGGCTTATTATGCCACCAAAGTCAACTTGGTTTGAACCAAAACCCAGGTCAGGATTAGTTGTTAGGTTATTAGACAATTTTTAAAATTAAAAATTTCTTGTTTCATTTTTTATATTGACATTTTCTAAAAAATCAATAAAATCTCAGTGTTTATCTATGCATTAAGGACTTCTTCATAAATTATTCTAATGTATTTTAGATGTTTTGATATCCTGATAATCATAGATTTCATTTTAAAAAAAAACTAGAATTGATTAAAAGTAGTCTTTATTTTTCTTAATGATTGATATTTTTTGATACTGAAAAAAAATTTTTTTTTTCTTTCAGAGATGACTTTTAAAATTTTCGATTGTTATACCATTCTGATATTTTATGAGTAAAGCTTAAGCAGTTTATAATTTCGATTTTTCAGTAAAGAGATACTTATTCAAATTATTTTTGGTTTTTTTTGCTGGGAAATTATTATTTATAAGTTAAATCCAATAAAAATCGATAATATCATCTCTAATAATAAAGCAGTATAGATTACTACAATGACTACACTGATAAGCAACTATGTCAATATGAAAGATTACTGAAAAATATTTTTAGTCAGCACATAACGAAAAATTGTGATAATATCAATGTGCAATACTAATTAAAATTAGTTTACATTTCTTTTATTTCTTGAATAAATAATAACTAATATCTAAAGTTATTTTACTATATGCAACAGTTTAAGTATCCTTCAAATATTTAATAACTTCATACTTGAAGCATCCTTGTAAAACTTTCCATATGAAAAAATTATTCAAATATTGCTTATAATAAGCTACCATTTATAACATTAATATTTTTAGAGAAAATCAATTAGCATACTTTTTTGATAGTATAATTTAGAGTTTTTTTTTTTATTTTTTACGATGTTTATTAGTGTTAATTCAAATTTGACTACAATGCTGCAAACACATATTCTAATTTCCCATTTTTAATTTTGTAAATCACTTGGAGTTGTTGCAATTTTATTTAAATCAATAATATCTAGATCGAAAATAACATAATTTTAAAGTTCTTTAATTTCCTATATGGATAAGTAGTATTTATTAAATTTACAAGTTTTTTCTATTCCTAAGTAGAATTTTATTATTAACTTAAATCTACATAAAAAAGTTACAAAATAATAGCGACTTATTACATAAATTAAACTATTATCTTACTATTTTTTCAATAACCCTAAGTATACAATCAATAAGAATTCCTAAAAACATTCAAATATCCAATAAAATCCATTCTTAAATAAATACAAAAATTTATACTTGAATTTCTAATCTTATAAACATAATTTCCCTCATTATAGTTCATAACATATTCTAAATAAAATTTTTACATCAATATCTCAATTTTACTTATATTTTCTCACAAACTTTTAGTAATACATCTACTTGTCCAAGTAATATCAACATCATTTATCATTTTATTATTAAAAATCAAAAGAATTATAATTAATTTTAGCTAGGCATGAACAGTGGAATAATCCAAAAGTCCATCAAAGGATTGACTTCATGCTCAGTATTTGAAAGAGTTGCAAATAAACTAAAAAATTCTGAATTTTGGGTTAAAGGCCCTTCATCATTTACCTTTTTGTTTAAAGGTTTAACAATTTTTTTTACAGTTTTTGATGAGCAACTAAATTTCGTAAATCTTTTCGGGATTGTTGGCTGGACAACAAGTTCTGAGTATTTTTTATTACAAAGAACCATACGAACATTTTCAGTGATTTTTTTTTGAACTGGAAGATTTTTATTGTACCTTCTGAGATTTTTTCTAATTAGGCTGTAAAAATGATTTTTAACTCTGTTTGGCGATCTTCCTATGAAAAAGCGTGCGATTTTGCTCCATTTTTTACCCAAAACTTTGTACTTTTCTACTAAAAGAGCTTCTTCCTCGATAGACCATGTATCAGAACAAAGCTTGGGGTCTAATTGGTTAACCCAGCGATCTCTGCATTGCTTTGGGGTTCTTAAAGTGCTTAAGCTATTCTTAGATAGAAGCATACTGATTTTTTTCCAGTTTTTTGCACCGAGACATCTTATAAGGCTTGATAAAATTCTATCCTCCTGCATAAAAATCACATTTTTGTTCCAATATCTTTTTTTATCCTTAACCATTTATTTATAAATTGGTTACAAAGATTGGTATAAATACTTAAATCTAAGTGGAGATTAAATTGGTTTACTTTTGAAGATGAAATAAGAATTATAATTTTATGAACAACACAATTTATTTAAAAGGATTAGATTTAGTTTTTTAGAAGTTTTCAAAAACATGATTATGATATCACTTTCTTTGGGCTAATGGGTTGCTTATATGTATAAATGTGTTAAAATTTAGATTATTATTGGATTATAGTTAATTATAAGTGATTAAAAGATTCTTAGAAAGCAAGTGATAAATAATGATTGCTGTATATAAAGTATTAATATAATTAAGCTAATTTGTATAAAGATTGCCGGCATAAATATTTTTCAATGTATTTAGTTATCGAAAGTATTTATATTTTCTAAATAAATTTAGAATTTAGCTAAAAAATAATTGATATAATAAATACTTACTAGTCTATCTAGTTATAACCAGATTTAAATATCTAATATATATAGAACTACCTTATTGATTAAAAATTATATATATTATAGTTAATTAGAATACACTAAGAGATATTTAATCTCTTTATATTAGAAATTGTTTTAAATATAACAGTGAAAAGATTTTCTACAAATTTGAAGCTAAATTTATAATTAGAAACTTTTGTAAATAATATCAACTAATGAAGATCATAGAGATTCAATCATTAAAATTTATGCTAATTACATTTTTAAGTAAATCTTCTTATTAATTTAGATTATAGTTTTTATATTTTGTCAAATCTTAGGCTTTGCAAATGAAATCAAATAAAAAATTGAAAACTAGAGGTTTAATAACTTTTGATGTTATCATATAATAAATAACTAAACTATTATAGTCTTATAATAATGAATAAGAGTATTTTAATAAGTAATTCTTTTTATTTTTCATATTTGCCCAAAAATTCTTGGTTAGTGCTAGATACTTTTATTATGTAATAAAAATTGCAAGAAGAACTCACTATTTAAATCAAAACTTAAAGTTTTTGCTATTACTCTAAAAACTTATACTATCGATTATCTATTTAAATTTAAAAGTTTATAATTTGTATTTTGCTGTTTAATTTTTATATCCTTTTTAAATTCAAAATACATTGAGATATATATCTAATAAGTATTACATCATATAAAATTAATATCTACTTAAATCTAAATTAATATATAACAAAGTTTGAATTTGACTAAGAATAATATTTTTGAAATTCAAAATTTATAAATTTTAGTTTGCATAATTGTTTATATATATTAATTATATTTTGCATATAATGAAGTATATTTAAGTTAACTAAATAAACTAAGATTTTCTAGTACTTTCAAAATATTTTTATATTTGCCTAAAAAATTTAGATTACTATTTAAATTTCAATATTTTACCACAATGCTTAAATTATGTAAATGCGTATATTAAACTTTATATTTTCAAATAAAAAGCAATTACTATAGTATATAAAATCATGGGTATATTATGAATGAACTATTTTTTGAATTTTTTTTATTCACTTGTCAAAGAGGAAAATCTAATAATTGTGGATTGTTTTATTGCTTATAAACCTTTCAGATCCAATAATCATACTTCAAGAAGGTGTAAAGCATTTTATATAATTTGATATACTTAACAGTTTCTTAATATTGTAATATAGTTATTCAAGCTTAGTTATTGCAAAAATAATAAAATTCAGCAATATGCGATAGGTACTGAATAAGACTAAATCGTTAAGAGTTAAAGAAAAATATTAGATTTTTATAATAATGGGTTATTAATCATAAACTAAAATTTCCTTGAATTTGAAAATGCATGATATTTAGAAAATTCATTTATAAGCTTGATTGTGAGTTTTAGAAAGTTTAAAGCAATTGAAACCTATCCATCTATATACTCTTTCAATCAAAAAAACAAGTTTAAAAGAAGGAGAGAAATATCAAAGAAATCACTATTGACTAGACTAAGCAAAAAAACAAATAAAAAAATGTGTTAAAATTATAGGCAACTAAAGAAAAATTTAAGCACAATGTACGAATGCGCTAAATTTTGCATTTATCTACATCAAGATGCTTTGAAAAGTATCATAAGATGGTTTAATTAGGCTTAATAGATATTAGAGCTAAGAAATACATTATCAGTGAGAGTATTGAGAAATTGAAAAAATATTTAAAAACTAACAAATGATTTATAAGCTGAGTAAAATTAACAGAAAATTTTAGCTGATTATATATAATCTAATTTAAAAACCTTAATCTTTTTAAATATTCTAAAGGTAATTTCCTAATAGCTTAATGTGCCACTTTACAATTTTCTTCTAACAGCCATAAAATTGGCATGCTTAAACTAAATATAAATTTTATTTTAAAAGTTTTACATATTATTCGAAATTAACCTTAATCTTAACCTTAGCCTGATAAATTAATTATAGTTCAAATAAGGTTCATCAAATTATTGAATTTTTGAGATGATTATTAGATATAATATATTAAACTTTGTGTATCTATATCATATACATACACTTATAATATTTATTTTTTTAATTTCACTTGTTTCCAGATAGTTTTCTGTGCAATTTTAATTGTTTTCTTAATTTAGCATTGTATTTAAAAAACCCAATCCTAGAGGAATATGATTTTTCTACCATATCGGCATTTATGAAAAAAAAAAGTATACCATTATACATAAATTTTGGTTTTTAAATATAAATTAGTCAATTAAACTCTTATATGAAACTTTGTTATTTTATTATTGTATTGATTTCATATGCTTTGAAAATTAGCTTTTTAAGTTGAGGTTTAAAATATTATACTTTGATGCTAGCTGTATTAATATTTCTTACTATGCTAAAAACTAACAAATGTATAAGGTAAACTATAATTGTATTTGATGCTTTTGATTAGGAGTTAGGAGTTTATAAAAATTGTTTAAATGTAAACAATCTACTTATTCTTAGTTAGGCAAAAACAAATAAAGCATACAAAGGCCTGTTTTTTGCATTTCTGTGAAGAAAAGCGTCTCGTCATTTTTTTGATATACTTCATAATTATCTTCTATATCAAAGTTAAACCTTTGCACTAAAGCATTAGAGTATTGTTGAATCTTGAAATCCTCAGTCTCAAACTTTTTTTTTGGTAATGATGGTGCTACAAGTAATTTGCATAAGCCAGGATGATTCAAAGCATCATTAGCATTCCCTGTAATTTTCTTATATGCTCCAGAATACTTGTTATACCTTCTTATATTTTTCCGAATCAACGCATAAAAGTGGTTCTTCACAGAATTCGCAGATCGATTTTTGAAATATGCTGAAATTTTCGTCCATTTTTTTCCGATAACTTTAAAGATCTCAATAAGCTTTTCTTCTTCGGTATTAGTCCAAGGCTCGTGAAGGAGTTTAGGATTAAGATAATTAACCCATCTTTCCCTGCATTGTTTTCCTGTTTTATGTGAAGTTTTTAGCCTTCGGCATAATTTCTTGCTGATGCTATTCCATTTCATTTTCCTTGCATTTAGCATAATTTCTGTTAGATTTAAGTCTTCCTAAATAAAGGTTACATCTGAAGTCCATGTTCTTGAATTGCACTTAACCATTTATAATAGTAAAAAAATAATTTATATTGACTTGGGAATGTATAGCGATTCATAATTTGTGATCCCTATTTATTGTTATGGAATAAAATTTTAGTGAGATTTTTGTATTTGTAATTAGAATATTTTACAGTCTAAGCTTGTTTTGAGAAGATATTGACTAATAAAGCTTTACTATATATATAAAATGTTATATAAAAACTTAATTGTAGTTATATAAATTTTATATCAAATTGTTATTTATTTGATTACTTGCTTTCAGATATATTATAAAGTATTTTAAGTATATAATTAGACATATAATAGACTTGGGCATATAGTTTTTAACAAAAATACCCTATTATTTCAAATTCATAAATCTTTAAGTAGGTCTGTTATTATATATTAATATTATTGAAGAATATTAGTTTCTATTAAGTAATTATAAGTTGCTTAATAATTTTCTATTTATGAATCGTAATTGAGTATGTAATACACAATTTTAAAACATGATCTTATAAATAATAGTCTTTTAACTTCTGAGTTGATTAAAAATAATATATTTTCAGAATAAAATAATACTAAAATATATATTAATAATTGAGATAAGCAATTAATTTTTTTGTTGGAAATGATGGTTTAATAAAATTTTTAAAACTTAAAGTAATGCTCTATACATTATATATTATAAATTTTATCTGTAAAGTTAAAGATCTTCGAGCACTGTCTATACTTTAGCAGAGTTTTTAACACCAAATCTGATTAACTTAAGATTAATTCGTAATTATAATCAACTCTGTATTCAGTGATTTCTTAATATATTTAGTTTTAAATTTTAAATTATATATAATAAATAATATAGCTAAAAACAATGTAACATTTCTAGTATAATATAATTAAAAATCACACTATCTCTTCTTTCAAGCTACTTATTTGGGATATTTCAAAATTCAAGATATTTATTCTAACTTTTTTTGATTAAAATATTATCTATTAACAGTATCAGAAAACTTAAGTTTAAAAGATTTTTGAAATCAAGTTTCTTTGCTTATCTTTTAAATATGTTAAAAAAAAAAATTCTGCTACAAAATGTGCAATGCCAAGTTTTAATTACAATATAGAATATAATAATTAAGATTCTTATTGTTATATAGAAATTGAATCTTGCGACCAGATTTTCACATCTTTTATTAAATATCACTATGCTCATAACTGATTTTAAAACCTTTAAAGACTTTAATGATATATTTTAGGTTCTTATAAATATATTGAATTTTAAGTAAAATAAACGAATTACTAAATTTTATATCATTCTTAGCAATGATACTATGAGCAAATCATATATGTTTTCATTAAATATATTATAAACAGCATAATTATCATCTGNTCTGCTTAAAAATAATTTTATCTTTAGTTTTTTAGAAATTTAGTTTGAATATTATCAAGTTGAAACAAATAAGATAAGTTCATATCATTATATCAAATTTTAAAAAAAAATCAATTTTTGCTATGTATGAAAAATTAACTATATAAAAAATAGTAGTGAATAAAATAATATTTTCCAAAAAACTGTAAATCTTAAATTCTATATGCTTTCATAGATAATAGAAATTGAAAAAATGATGTATTTTTAATACACTCGATAATGTTTTTATCGTTGTACTTTATATTTAAATAACAATAATTTTTTGAATTTTTGATGATTATGGATTTAGATTTAGTATGCTGCAAGGCTTAAATTGCAATCTGAATCTGGATTTTTTTGAAATATATTAGGCAGGGTTAGCAAATTTTTAGATTCAATTTGCACCTGCTTTTTTTCTTCTTTAGGCTTTTTTTCTTTTCTAGGCCTTCCCCTACGTTTCTCACCATCTAAAATCATGACTTTTTTTGGTTTTGGTTTTTTTGGTTTGACTTTTGGTGATTTCACAAGAATTTTGTAAAATTTTGGCTTTTTGAGAATTTCTGGAATAGTTCCGTAAATCTTATCGCCATAAACTCGCTTCTCGTTGAATTTCCTTATGTTCTTTTTCGTATCACACAAAGTTTAAAAATATTTGTATATGTCAATAAAATAATTTTATTATTATAAAAATAAATCTCTGCTAAAGGAATTTTCATATGATTCTGTTCTTTCGTATTATACTGTAAAAATGATTCTTGATAGAATTTCCAGATCGTCCTTCAAGAAAGCTGGCTATTGTACACCATTTATTACCGAAGATCTTGTGCTTTTCAAATAATATCTTTTCTTCTTCATCAGTCCAACTTTTATTTACGATCTTGGGGTCAATGCTATTTAGCCATCTATCCCGACATTGTTTGGAAGATTTATGCCAATTTCCATAGTGTTTGATTATGATTTTGTTAATCAATTTCCATTTCTTGAGTCCAAATGAGTCAACTAGGCTTTTAAGAAGCTGATCTTCCTAACTTGATTTTACATTTTTCGTCCAAGGTATACTTGCTTTTTTAACCATTTTATCCAAAATATATAGGTAAAACTATAAGATTTGATTTGATTTGAAATATTGGATAAAACCATTAAGAAAAAGGCTACTCTCTAATGTTTATGATTTTTAAGCAGTTGAGAGTCTTTTTCTTTAAGAAACCAACATTCTAAAAACACAAAACAAAGATTTCATTTTTTATTAATATGGCAGATAATTGAATATAATATACTATAGTTTTGAAACCATCATCAATTTGAAAATTATCCTGAAAAAGTATAAAACACTTCATATCAAAAATTTAAAAACTAAAATATCAAAGTGCACTAATATGCGATAGAAAATAATACAGAAAATATACTTATAATGTATTTGAATTAAAAAATATATAAAAGATATTACTTATAATAGTGATATAGAATTTAGTAGTTTAGTAAACTTTAAACTTCCCAAAAGAAGGTTTTTGCAGACTATAAATTGAATTTGAAAAAAAATTAGATTTGTATCTTCTATTTTTTGAATTTTACTCATACCCAGAGAAGGTCTAGCCTAAAACTTTAAAGATTATCATTATAATAAATATAAATTAAGCGAAGTTTATTCAAAAAAGCTAGATTAAATGCCATAAAATATTGAAGTAGTGCAGTTTTTAAATTTTCAAATTTGGCATTCGGTAAAGTATTTTTGATAAATTTCCTCTATGTTTATGAAGATAGTTTGCTATATTAACACGAGCAAGTATGCATGAAAAAATAAAAATTATAAAATATTCAAGATCAGATTTATTTGATGATAAGTACTTAAAGATATAGTTAATAATTAACATATTCTAAAATGTAAAGTTAAATCTTTGACTCAGATTATATAAGTTTCTAATTATCTAAATTCAAAAATAATACCAATTATAACAACTTCTTATTAGAATGTAAGAATAAAATATTAAGTTATCTAGCCAAGGTGATATGATTTGATTTGCAAAGTTATCAATATCATTATTTATAAAAACTTCGCATTTGCATGTACTACAGCAAATGCAATTTTTGTATAAGTTTACTATATTTTATTACAAATCAATCAAACTTTTGTATAAAAAATATATTTGTATGTGTTTATATCTTGGAGTTGTACGCTAATATATAGATTTTCTGATAGCTGTTAGTTATTAAGTTAAATCTGCGTTGCATTTTTGATATACTTATTCAATTTTCTAATTCTGATCAACTATTTTTAAGCAATATTTAAATTTAGAGCTTCTTTTGTATTTTTAAACGCTTAAATGATTAGTCATCTCATGAAAAGGCTTTGCAATGATCAAATCGATGTTTTATATAGCTATATAAAAAACTAATATATTTTATCAAAATAGACAAGCCTCAAATATATTTGCATATATTTAGCTTATACATGATTACACACTATAAATGCTATAATGAACTAACTGCATAAAGTTAGAATACTAGAACCTTAAGGAAAAACTGGAAATATTTATAAAATCTAAATCAATTATGCCATTCTTGAATTGGGTGAATATCAATTTAATTGCATTTCATAAGTCAAAATTAGCCAAAATTAGACTAATTATACAAAATACTAAAGCTTTTAATATAAAAATAAAATAGATTAAGCTATATAGATTTAATATTAAAATATCTAATCACATGATTGAAATTATTTTTTCCCCTTACATAATAAATCTAAAGTTAATATTTTTTTAAATTAAAAATTTCATAGTAACTTTATGAATCTCTTAATAAATTTTCAATCATAATATGATGAGTTGTTACTGAGTTTTGAAAAGTGATTTAATATTCTGAAGTCGATTTTTTATATATTTCAATAGTATTTAGTGAAAAATTATATAATAAATGAATCTCAGCTAGTAATAATTTTATTATTAGACCTTATGAAAAACTGTTAATTCATATATAAAACTACACTTGATTAAGTCAAATTTTCGTTGTTTTAAATATGCGTAAATAATTTTTTCGTTAAATTGCAGCAGGTTAGTGGTATTGCAAATCAAATCATTTCTTGTAAATTTATTATTTAACTTCATAAGTATAATATTTTATAATTTGTGTATATTTTTTATTTATGACTGAATTTAAATTTGCTTGAGATATAGAAATTGATTAGTTATGTATATATAATTTATTATTTAATGATAATATGTTCGATTTTTTAAGATAAATTTATTTTCACACATTTACATGAAACATAAATTTCATTGAGCAACTTTACAAATAAATAATTAGGTATTAAAGATATAAGGGAAGTTGCTTTAATATTATCTGAGTTTTTACTCTATATAAATCAAATGCTTAGTTTATGACAAAATTAGTTGTAGATAAACATTAGACAAGTAATTTGGTCATATAATTTCAAAATTTTATAATCCAAAACTATTATCAAATAAAATAACTCTAGTCTGCAAGGAGTAATTTTAGATAAAATTACCCAACCTCTATCACTTATAAAATATAGATGCTTATAAATGAAACCTTTTTTAATTAGAATGTCAATAAATGCAATTTATATCTACCTTTCAATTAAAAATTACAAAAATTCTACTTTTAAGTAGCTGTGTGAAATATTATTGAATTTAAAACTCTACGTCGTTTGAAAGTAACAAAAAAATATAAGCATATTACCTTTCTGTTATAAATAAATTCATAATTGATTCAGATTCTTCACTCAAAAGAATTAGCTATATACAAAGTTTTAGCGATTAATTGATGTATTTTATTCTAAACAATTTATCTCATAAAATTAGTATTTTAAAATGATACAAGGATATGTGAAAATTGGTGAAATCAAATGAAATTAATATTTGAAAAAAATAAAATGACCTGAATATAATTATTGAAAGACTTTGCTTTTATAATAAATAAAGGCTCATGCATGATATGTAATCCTCCTAGATTTAATACAAACTATTAAGTAATATATAAAATATTTAAATAATATATAATTTTAATTAAATGATGATTGCCTATTATTTACTTATTTTTAACTTTGGATATTTATAATCACAATTTAATAATCTTCGATATTTTTAGCATTTATATTTTAGTAAAGCTCATATAATAAAAAATTATATGTATACCAATAAAAACATTTTGCTTGATCTAGCATTTTAATAATCTCTATTTATATTTATCAGGCATATTTCAAACCTTTCATTTTGAAAATAACATTTCAATTTCAATACATAAAAATGTATATACAATGCATAATAGTCTTTAGAATTAAAATATAGTAGGATAATTATATTTAAATAAGTTTTAAATGTATGCTATTCAATATTTTATTGCTCAAAGTAATATTTTTAATGAATATTTGATTGTGTATATCACTAAATCAAGACCTTTATGTGCATATATATAAAATTACAAATACATATTAAAGAAACATATTTTAATGGTTTAATTTTCTCATTAGTTACATAATGGTTTATATTAAAAATTAAAAGATTAATTACAATCAGTAATACAAGTAAATCTAAAATATTATATATGTAATTAAAAGCTCTGTTATCTTCTGCATGTAATCATATGAAAACCTTATTATATAAGAATGATTATAAACTCAATTATATATCCTAATAAAAATTCTAAAATATAATTGCAAAATAGCTTAAGTACAATCTACGTACCTTATTATAACACTATCATCACAAATCTTATATGTTACTTTTAAAAAACTCTTAATCACAAAGTTTTTATTTCTTCTGCACTTCCTCTATCTCTTAAAATTCTAGTTTCTTCAAACTTATTCTACTAAAAATCAATTTTTATTTTTGTATACAAAAACATTGAATGATTTATCTAACAAGACGTAATAAGTTAAAAAATCTAAAAAAAATTACTATTGTGTTTAATTGCTCTATAAAACTTTTCTATATAAAAATGTAAAGGGATAACGTAATTTATGTTTTTTAGCGCCATTAAATAAGGATGGCAGGCAAGCTAGCATATATGGAACTAAGTCTAGGAGACGTCGAGATCATTAATGCTTTACTTCCGGCGAGATACAAGATAGAGCTCAATGGGAAAAAAGAATTTCTTCTCACAAAGTTGAATGAGAAGCGGCCAGAAAGCCGTAAAACCCTTTCTGATGCAGCTTTTCATCAGCAGGCTCCTGAGAAAAGACCAACCCGCGAAAGAAAATCAGTGGCCTATGAAGAAATAGATTCAGGATATAAGTCCAGTGAAGGCTTCAAAAAGTTATTTAAAATACTCCAAAACATAAAAAAGCATCCTTTGTCGGACCCTTTCCTAAATTCTGTAGGTCCTCACGATTACCCAGACTACTACAAAAAAATTGACCGGCCAATGGACTTAACTAAAGTAGAAACCAAACTTAAAACAGGCCAATACGAATCAGGCTACGATTTTGCCATGGATATTCGGCTTATATGGAAAAATTCTTTCACATACAATGAAAAAGGTTCAGATATATACAATCACACTGCAGAACTAAGTGGGATGTTTGAAAATTTCATGCGTGGAAACGAATTCCTAACACTTGGTGATAAGAAAAATATAATCCAAGATATGTACAGAAAAATAGAAAAGCTCACTAAAGGAATCAAAGACCTTCAAAATAAAGAGACAACTATTAAGCCTCAGACTAAATCAGACAAACCAATGAGTTTCTTAGAAAAAAAATCTTTATGCCAAAGTATTAAAAATTTGGATCCAAAATACTTAAAAGGTGTTTTAGATATAGTCAAAGAATGTATGGATATTCAAGGGGAGGAATTAGAGTTTGATATAGATAAATTGCCACCTAAAGTATGCAGAGAACTTGATGTCTATGTTAAAAATTGCTCTCAGAATTCGGGCGGGAAAAAAAAACTAGGGCTTACTGTTGAACCTATTAAACCAGTAACTGAAGTGTCATCAAGTCAATTAAATGAACTTGATTCACAACTTCATAAACTTGTGGAAATAGCTAGAAATGAACCGGTACATCTGACAAATGCTACTCAGGAAGGAGGTGAATCGGATAGTTCTTCTTCAAGTGACTCAGATGAGGATCAAGCTTTTAATGATAAGGAAGAAGCTTGGAAGGCATTTCCTATTGATGATGTGTCGGATACTAATGGCTTTGGGATGATGGATTTTGATAAATATTACTAAGCATTTAAAATCACTTTCTCAGAGTTTTAGATTTTAATAAAGGCAAAATATGTTGTATTGTTTTTAAAATATAGAGATTTTATGAAGAAAGAGAGGAGTTTAATAGAAATATATAAGTTTATATGCTGAATGTGAGGAATGCAGTATATGAAAAAAATTAGCTATAAAAATTAAAATCATATTTTGTATAATTTTATGCTATTTGCTATGATTGGGATATTTATTGCTACGATAATTTTACAGGAATTTATTATTCTAATGTTTTATTCCACGTCAATTTTTAAATTATAAACTTTTGTATGTGTAATAAATTAAGTAAACTATCTAATTTTTATGTTAAATGTAATAAACTAAGTTAATTAATCTATTTTTTATTATAAACAGATATTTAGTCACTAGTGTAAAAACTCCATTATCCAAACTCCATCTAATACAAATTATAATATAAATCACTTTTCTATAATTAAGCATTTGGGATATCATTAATACTTTTAGCAATATAATTTTCATAACTCGCACTTATTTCAGTTATAGTCTCTATCTTATTTTTCTTTAGCTTTATTTATAGTTATTTTTTCGGTTTGCAATATTCAGCCATAATAGGCTTATGGCCACTTTGATATATATTCAGAGTTCATAATGTGTATATGTAACAGTGCCACACAAAAGTATCTGGCAATATCATGCTGGGCCACAACCTAAACATAAGGATTTTTACCGTATCATAGCTTATATGATACCTGAGTGACTCAAAATATGAATAAGATTTTAATATTTGTTTCATATGTATTAATGCCCTATAACTTTTTTTAATCTACTATGCTTTAATATTCTTATTTAGTGTGTAAATATTACAGGCTTTTAAGCTCCCTTTTTCCAAGTTTTTAGACAAAATTTAATTGATGCTTGTTATATTTTATAAATTAATGTGAAAATGCTTATATCATAATTTTAATAGAAAATGATATTCAACAGATCGTTTATAGATTCAATTTAGGGTGTTAGGGTGTTAGGG
>MPUH01000293.1:0-68408 GCA_001970955.1 Stentor coeruleus | reverse complement strand
TTATGCTTTGGATAATAATTATATTATAAACTCAGGCTTTCAGTTTTATCCTGTTCAAGTTGCCGTTGAAGCTTATTCTCCTGAAAATATAACAATTGTTGTTTTAAATTTAGATTATGGAATATTGTATTATGAGCTTATAAATGGTATTTTTAATGAAAAATGGCCACGGGTGATAATTGATGAGTATAGCGGATTTAATAGCATGACTTTAGTTTCTAATAATTATTTTACTTATACAATAGGAGCTCAATTAGTTATAATTATAGGGACTGGAGATGGGCTTATAGCAATAGATTTTTATGCTCATTCTATAATGTTTGTAATTCAAGGGATATCAAGCATTGAAAAAAATACAGCCGTTCTTAATGCAGTTTTGATTCAAAATACATACTTTGTGTACCTTAAGAGTGATGAACTTATGGTAATACTTGATAGAGGGATAGCAAAAGATTATATAAATATTGTTAAACTTAATGAAGAAATTGATGGTTATAGTCCTAATGCTAAATGGACTATTTTTTATTATAAAGAGAGCTATATATATATACGCAGTGACCCTGATGGGATAAAAATATATAATTTGACAATAAGTTCTCCTATTTTTACTACAAATGAAGGAATTCCTAGTGCAACTTATAATATCACAGCTGAAAATTTTATTAATGAATCATGTGTAAATAGCGTAGCTATAACTGATACAGATAATTTATATAGAATTGTAACATGCATTACGGGTGCTTGTGATGTGGGCAATAATAAAGTAATTCAAGTAATTTTTAAAGGACTTCGAGAAACAATTTTTTTTAATCCTTATAATTATTTTTTTGGTTGGAATATGGAATTTAATGCAAATTTTGAAGAAGATTCAGATGTTTATAAATTAATTATCAGGGATTATAAGAAATTTTCTCATGATAGCACAATTGAATTAGACCAGCTTTACTATCAAGTTTTGCCTATGGATGGGTACATATTTATGCAAAACAATGAAACGATTTATTTTTTTGAACCTGATTTTGAGACATTGATTAGAAGTACTACAATTAAAGATATAATCCAAATAGAATTTTACAACAACTTAGTCTATGTTCTTCATGGAAATTCATTCCGTAGCATATCTGTAAATTCTCCACAAGATAATTTTAATTTCCTTGTAGACGAATACTGCAACTTAATAGCATTTTGTGGAGACTTTCTAGCATGTGGTGGTTGGAACACTATTTTTTTCTATAATTGTAGCACCTTTAACTGTAGTCTAGTCTCAGAGCAAAATTATAAAATGAAGATAACAAAATTAGCTTCAACAAGTAATACTACTCAAAATTACTGTGATTTATAAATCCTAAGCAACTATACCAGCCTTTATATTGCATCATTGTCAAATGAAATACATGAAATTCCAATAATATTAAGTATTTCTTATAATTCAATAAGCCCAGCCACCGAAATATATATTACTAATTTAAGAATTTATACATTTTACAATACAAGCATGACAATTTATTCAGCTTCAATGGAAAATGAAATAACAATTGATTTGGGAAATGACATAGAAAGGGTATTTTTACTTGAAAATTTTATATACATTTCAACAACTAATAACAAATTAATGATTGTTGATGGTTTGGAGATAAATTTTGATATGATATATTTAAATTTTCATTTGTCTAAGAACTGATCTTTTTCAAGTGCTTGGTATAGTGGAAATGTAACTAGTATCGGGGCAGTATGTTGTAATGATACAACGTATTTTTTAATGACTTATCAATCTCCTTGTCCTCAATTTGAATCACAACATCCTTGTTAAATCCCATTTTATTTAGATTTTATTATAAAAAACCCTCAAAATGTAGAAGATCTTCTTCATTATTATAATGTTACTTTTAATGCTAAAAATGAGAACTGTAGTGTTCCTTTGAGTAGAACTTTTGAACTTTTGATATTTGGGCAAATTATTCATTATATAGAACCTGCTAATAATAGTAGTAACATTTCTATATATTATGATGATGGATTGGATTTTACAAGTATTCTTTCTGGTTTTGAAGGAAATAATCTTACTTTTAAGCTTGAGGTTAACAACAATGAAATTGTTTCTGAGAAATCTGATGATGATCCTTTGGAAATACTCCCTAATGTCTTTAAGATAAATGAATATACAAGTAATTATACAATTCTTTCTATTACTTCAATACCTAATACCCCATATGCTGTTATATACAATGATCGTGCTCAAATTATTGTCTTAAACACTTCAGATCATACAAATGATGCATATCAAATGCCTATAGTAGAAATAATCAATCTTGAAGGTTTCGATCAAAATCTTATTTGTCCAGGGTTTCAATATGTTTCAACAAGAAATGAAAATTTAGTTTTAGTAGCAACATGTATGTGGAAATTTAATTTTTTATACTACTGGAGATCTATGCCAAATTCGTATTTAAATGCAGAAAATTATTTTATAGCTCTTCTTCAAGTGAGTTTTAATACTTTTAATTTTACATGGTACGAAGCCTTTCAGATACCTTTTCAACCTTCAAAATTTAAACCAATTACTGATGATAGTTCAAGATTCACTATATTACTTTTAGATCACTCCATTTATTTTGAATCAAATTCCACATATAAAAATAATCGTCTTTATAGATATGATTTCTTTTGGAATGATAGCATAATAAAATTAACAAACCATGAACTAATAGATATGACTAAATTAGAACTTAGTGCCTTTTATGTTTATTCGATGGATGGGTATTATTATGACAATTTATATATTGTCTTAGCTGAAAAATGGAATGGGTTAATGATATTAGAGTGTATTGGTGATCAGACTAATATTATAGCATTAATTCCTTCAAATAAAGACACTATTTATACAGTAGGAGTTACATATAAAACAATATATACAGTCGCTAAATCAGGAATACTCACAGCATATACCCTATTAAATCATAACACACTAGTTTTTTCATATAATCGATATCCTTTTGCTCAAGATACTAACATATCAACAATTTCATCTTTTGTAACTTTAAATGATTATTATTGGCCTAAATTTCTTATTTATCTTGTTGTTTATAACAATGAAGAATTTTATTTAAGACTTGTAAACCTTGGAGGAACAGCTTTAAGTTTTCTTATTACTGATATTCCATTTTCTTTTAGTCCAAATAATCACGTAAGCATTTATGAAATGTCAGTTGCGTTTATAAATCAAACTAGTTTCGCATTTATTTATAATTGGACAAAAATAAAGTACTATTACATAAACAATTATATACTTCAAGTTCCGATTATGACTGAAAAAAAATATAAAATGATGAAGAATAAATGGAATAAAACAGATTTTCAATTTAGAGTTACTGGGATAAATGAAAATAATAATATAACAACTGAATTTTATAATTTGACAATTATAGATTATGCTAAAGATAGTAGTAATTATTCTGGACTACCTTTATGGATGTTCCCAGTTATATCTATTGGTGTTTTGATTATATTAATTTTTACAGTTAAGATTATTTATAAACTCATTTTCAGACATAGAGCAAGGAATACTGAGAACGAATTAGACAGAATAGAGTTAAGTCCATCATTAACTTAGAAGAATATTAATAGTTATAAAAAATATTCTGGAAATAATAGAAGTACTTAATAAATAGATATTTTAAAACTTTTTTATAAGGTTTTAAGTGAAAAAAATATATGATTTATTGATGGGGTGAAGGTTTTAAAAGTAAGGGTAAATAGATTTGATATTTTATACTATTTTTGCGGACTATATAATTATTATAGAATATTTAAATTGCTATAAGAGACTTATATAATATATAACTGGCATATATACCTTAAAAGTATACATAAACTAATATTAGAAGTAATACAAGTTTAAAATAAAATATGCATAAATTAAATGCTTGAACTTATCTCATTTTATAAAATTTTTTTTATAGTTCATATATATAAAGCATTACCTAAAAATTTATAGTCTTCCTAACAGCAATAATAAATCCTTTCACTAGTTTAAAATACTCTCAAAAAACCTACTTTCCTTACCAAAAACTTTTTACAATGTTTACATTCCATGAATTATACATTCAAAAAATATCCTAAACTCAATACTTCATAATCTAACCCTTCTTACAATAATTTACCCAGCTGATCCTTAAGTAATAAATCATTCTCTTTATTCTAAATCCTCTCCTATATTATCATATTATATATGCTATTACTGATTATCATTATTCTCTCTTGTTCCGCATCTCCTTCAGTCAAAAAGCCAATCGGAAGCATGTATATCTATCAGAATCAAAAACTTTCTTATTATCTCTACGACTATTTCGAAGGCTACTATCTTTCATTTACTACAAACAGTACAGAAATTTATATTCAAGACAATCATTCCTTTCATTATATAAATTCACTACCTTATGATAATATAAATAAAACCTGGCATAATACTCATTATTCTTATATAACTTGGAATGACTTATCCTGTAATTACCTTATCGATTTTATAGGTCTAGACCTTTATATTTACAATATTCATCCAATAAACAAAGAATTAGAAATAATCTCATCATATAATCTAAATGTGTCAATCAATCAAGTTGTTCTATGGCAATACTTACAAGAAACTTATATTTTAATACAAGGCCGTTCTGATAAAAATTATATTTTTATAGCTAATTTTACCTCATATAATTGTTCTGATACAATATTCCCTGAACCTCAAAAACTTGATATGTGGGATTTATATTATGCTAAAAGTCTTAGTACATGTTCAGTTAGTGGAACATATATTATTCCTTTTATAGCTGAATATAATTATAGTTATAGTACTCAAGCGCTTTTTATATACAATTTTTCAAACCCTTATAAGCCTAATATGATAAAATCATTGAATAATAATTATATTGTTGATTTAGAAAGCCAGTTTTATCCATTTAGAGTAGCACTTGCAGCTAATTCTCCTGAAAATATGACTATAATTGTTTTATGCTTGAATTATGGGATTTTGTATTATAATTTAACTAATGGCGTGTTTCAAGAAAATTGGCCTCATATATTAATAAAACAGTATGGTACTTTTTATAGCATGTCTTTAATATCTAATTCATATTTCAGCAATATTATAGGAGTTCCTTTAGTTATTATTGTAGGGACAACAGAAGGACTTATTGTCTTAGATTTTTATGCCCGTTTAGTAATGTTTTCAATTCCAGGAATTTCAAGTTTGGAAACAAATGCTACAGTTATTGATGCTGTTTTTGTTGAAAATAATTATTTTATATACCTTGAAAGTAATGAACTTATGATTGTGTTGGATAGAGAGACTACTAAAGATTATTCATATATAATTAACCTTGAAGATAATGTTGAAAATTATACTTCAAATGCAAAATGGACTGTTATAAATTATTATGGGAGTTTTGCTTATATACGTAGTGATCCAGATGGTATAAAAGCGTATGATATTATAATTGATCAGCCTATGTTTATTATAAAAGAAAATATCCCTAGTATGACTTATTATATAAAAGCCAATAATGATTTTAATGAACATTGTTATAATAATATGAGTATAACTGAAACAGATGATTTATATAGAATTCAACTTTGTACTGGGAATATATGCAATGCAAATAATGTTATAAATATTCAAGTGATTTTTGAAGGACTTAAAGTGAAAATTCCGTTTTATATTTATGAGTATTTTTCCGGGTGGAATATGTCATTTGAAGCTGATAATGAAATGCATTCAGATGTTTATCATTTGAGTGTTAGTGATTATGAAAAGTTTTCCCCCGGTGAGTCTGTAAAAATAAGGAAATTGTATATTCAAATTATCCCAGCAGTGAATTATGTTTTAATGCAATATGATGAAGGTATTGATTTTTTTGAGACAGACTTTGAAACACTAATCAGAAATGTCCCAATAAAAGATATAATATCAGTTGAAATTTATAACAACCTAGTCTACGTCTTATATTCAAAACATAAAAATCATCTCTCTATAAACTCTCCTATTTCAACACATGAAATCCTTATCAAAGATCAATGTAACATGTTAACCTTCTGTATAAATTACCTAATCTGCGGTGGTAGCAATACTCTCTCATTCTACACTTGTAACAATACTAACTGTGATTTCATATTATCTTTATCTACTTTCAATTACTTTAAACTAAACATAACAAGCCTTACTTCACTTAATATCCCTTCAGAAAATGATTGTAATATTTACATAATCAGTGACTATATAAACTTATTTATCCTATCATTATTTAAAACACTTAATAACCCAATATACGCTAACAGTTTATCATATTATCTTATAAGCCCAGCATATAGAATTTATGTTACATCTTTATGTATTTATACATTTAATAATGCAAGTATGACAATTTATTCTTCTAAAATAGACAATGAAACAAATATTGATTTAAACGATATAATTGATCGAGTTTTTTTACTTGAGAATTTCGTGTATATTTCTACATTTCATAATGAATTAATGATTGTTGATGGATTGGAAATAGTTTTCAATATGGTTTATCTAAACATTCAAATCTCAAATAATTGTTATTATTCAAGTTCATGGTTTAGTGGCGATTCTTCTATTACTGGGATTATTTGTAGTAATGAAACTGGGTATTTTTTAACAACTTATTCGTCTTTATGTCCTCAACAGAATATGAATAAGCCTTGTGAGATACCTTTTGTTTTAGAATTTAGTATAGAAGACCCAGATAATGTTGATGATTATAGTTTTTTATATAATGTTACTTTTAATGCTTGGAATCAAATACATTTAGTTCCATTGTATGCGACATTTGAACTTTTGATATTTGGGCAAGTTATTCATTATGCAAAACCTTCTAATAATATGACTGATATTTCTGTTTATTATGATACTGGAGTGGATTTAACTAGTATTTTAGGGGGATTTACAGGGAATAATCTAACTTATAAAATGGATATTAACAATCAGGTAATAAATCCTGAACAATCAGAAAATGATCCTTTAAAAGTCCTACCAAATGTTTTCCAGATGAACCAGTATACAAGTTTAAATGAAATAGGTTCGATTACTTATATTGCTAATACTCCGTATATTGCCATATACGACATTCACTCTAATTTAATTTTCTTAAATTCATCAGATTATCACAACTTAACACAAGAGATGAATGTTGTTGGGAATATATCTTTATCAGAATATCAGGATAAATTGATTTGCACATCATTTCAATACATTTCAACAAAACACAACAACTTTCTTATCTCAGCAATGTGCTTATGGTCCTACAACTTTTCCTATTATTGGCGATCTATATTAGGTTTATCTGAAAACTCAAATATTTACTTTATCATTCTTATTCAAATAAACTCTAACTTTGAATTAGTATTTTACGAAGCATTTCAAGTCCCATTCCAACCTTCACAATTAAAAGCTGTATCTGATAATGGTTCAAAAATAGCAATTTTATTAGTAGAATATGTCATTGATAATAAAGATCCTATATATAAAAACAATCGTATTTATAGAGCTGAATTTATTTGGCATAATAATACTTTAAGTTTAGCAGGTCATGAAATTATAGACATGTTTTCATTAGGTTTGAATTCATTTTTTGTATACTCATTAGATGGATATTATCGTAAATATATGCATATTGTTGTTGCTGATAAATGGAATGGTGTGCTAATATTGTTTTATGAAAATGGTAAAACTAGAGTTTTTTATTCAATACCTTTAGATAATGATCCTATATATACAGTAGGAGTTTCATATAAAATGATATATACAGTCTCTAGATCAGGAGTACTTACAACTTATGCTCTTTATAACAGTATACCAGTGTTTTCTAATAATCGATATCCTTTTGCTAATAATATCAGTATTTCAACAATTCCATCATTTATATCTTTAAGCAATTATTATTGGCCTCAGTTTCTTATATATTCTGTTCTTTATGATAGACAAGGATTTTATTTAAGACTTGTCAGTCTTGAAAATACTGCTTTAAGTTTTCTTATTAAGGATATAGAATATTCTAATAGAGAAGATATTTGTATGTCATTTTGCCCAATATCTGCTGTGTTTATTAATGAAACAAGCTTTGCTTTTGTTTATAATATGTCAATTGTTAAGTATTATTATATAAATAATTATGAATTACAGGTTCCAATTATGACTGAGTTTGAATATAAAAAATTAAAGGAAAAGTGGACTTATACGAATTTTACATTTAAAATTATAGGGTTTAATGAAAATAATAATGTGACAACTGATTATTATAATCTTAAGATTTTAGAATATAAAAAGTCTAGGAATGATGAGATTGATACACCTATTTGGATTTTTCCTATAATTTCTATTGGGATTTTGGTGATTTTGATAGTTACGGTAAAAGTGATTTATAAACTTATTTTTAGGCGTAGGTTAAGAGTTGTTGTGAGTGATACGGAGAGATTTACTGATGATTCAATTATTAGTATTGGTAGTTATTAGATTGATTATTAAAGTTTTTTTATATTTAGGAATAATAAGTAGAAAGATAAGTTAAGAATTATGTTAGAAATAGAGGAGCTGGTATTTTTAGATTTAGGTCGAGTTTGATTTTTTGTGTTGGATAAAGTTTTATGTCTATTTTTTGGTAAAAAAAGAAAAGAAAAGTGGAAGATGAGCTTTATAAATTCATTTGGAGAAGAAAGAACTCAGAAAAATTATGAGATATTTTCATTTTAAAAATGAGAAATGTTCATATAGATAAAAAGTTAATTTAGAATAGATTTAGACTAAAATTTATAATTTTAATAGAGCTATCAGCAATAAATTACGGTAGGAACTATAATAAAAATCATCCAAAAATATAATAATCTAATAGAAATCAAATCAGTTGTTATATAATAAAAAAATAGTTATACCTTGAATGATTTTTCTTGTTATTATATAAACCTTTTATCATTAAAACTTTTACTTTGAAGATAAATTATCATTAAAAGAATTTATAAACATCATATACATAATCCCATAATCCGATCATTTATAACCTACCAAGAATTCTAGGGCTTATAGGTTCAAAGCAGCTCTAGATATTTCTAAAACCTCCCATTGAAACATATTCAAAACCATTAGCCAATAGGTTATTTTCAGATCCTTCATAGTCTAAAGAATTTCCAAGTAACTTTTCATTATTGAAATCATCTCTTTTCCTAGAATTCATCTCATGATAAATTATTAAAATTTACGTTATTCATATCAAAATATTATATTAAATCTAATTGTATATGAGAATTATCTAATATCTTCTTGGGGATTTAGGGGTTACTTCCTTAACAAACTCATTATAGCTGATTTTACCATCACGGTTTTTATCATATATATGAAGTAAATTTTGTAAATCTTTACTTGTTGCAATAATCCCATGGTTTTGTAAAAGTAATTGAAATTCATCTATAGTTATATACCCATTACGATCTTTATCTATAGTTATAAATGCTTGATGGAAACTAAAATTTGGTATTCGGCTTAGTCTTTGTCTAACACGTTCAGCTAAGGATTCAAAATCAAGTACTAGTCTGAAAATTGATAAGAAAAGTTCAATAGTTTCATTTGAAAATACATGAAATCGGTTTACACTAGGATTTGATGATAGTCGATTTTTTAAAATATAAGCATATTCTTCTTGTTTTGGTAGAAAAATCACAGAGAAATCAGCTAAATTAATCCGATTATTTTGTAGGTGTGAGAAATGCTTGATAAGAAGGTAAAGATCTTCTTTTGCGGCATTGAAGGACAGAGAATGGAATGTGGCTTCAAAATCAGCAAGTGTTATTGACCCATAATTATGAGTGTCAAACATTCTAAAAGCATCTATAAGGTTAAAATCATGCTTAAAAGCAAGTTCGTTTTTCATTGTCTCAATATTTCTAGAAATTTTAATTTCTTCCTTGAACCAATTAACAAGTTCTTTTTCTTCAATTGAAACTTTATTTGCTGAGGTTTTACTTTTTGAGGAATTTTTTGTTTTTGATGTATTATGGTTGCTGAGGCTAGTTTTGGATATTCTGTTTGGGGATGATTTTCTTGATGAATTTTTTGTTTTTGAAGAATTATGGTTGCTGTGTTCAGTTGTGGATTTTCTATTTGAAGTGTTTTGGGTATCATTAGAATTGCTTGAAGGTAAGTTAAGATTAAGATGATGATTTTGATTGTTTATAGTAGGATTAGTTTGTGTAATTGGAGATGAAGCTCTATAAGGTGTGTAAATTCTATTTGTATTGATAAGATTAGTAGCTCTAAGTGGAGATGAAGTTTTATATCCTGAATCATAATAATACCCAGTTGGTCCTCTAGAACTCTGTAGCGGACTTGATCTTAACGGGCTAAAGTTTCTTAAAGGCTGTTCTGCAGACCTCAAATCTCTATAGTTTGACTTTGTCGATAAAGCATACACAAAAGGCGAACTATCTGCAAAGGATTTCTGAAGACAACCTGAGCTCATAGACTCTTTTAAATTTAAATTCCTTAATGGTGATGATTTTCTATATGAAATCCGAGAAGTAGCATTTTGATATAACCTATCTATCTGTGCATAGCTATCTAAATCTATAATCTTTCTATATCCCCGAATAACACTTGTCTGTGATGGCATAATAGCTTCAGCAAACTCTTGATAGTTTAAAACATCATCACCATCATTATCTAAACGTCTAAATATCGCATCAATATCTTCTTCATTAGTACTTCTATATCTACAAAGAAAACCTTGTAAAGAGCGACGATCAATAAAACCATTATTCTTTAAATCTATTGTTCTAAAGCCTATATGTGTTGTAAAATCTTGACATAAAATTAAAGCTCGTTTTGAGTTTTCTGTGTTACGATGGAAAATAATTTCAGATTGAATAAGATGGACAAATAAAAACTCTATTTCTTGAGTAAAACAACCACGATAAGATATTGCCTTATTTTTTAATATAGGATTTGTGCTTGGGAGTACTAATGAGAAGAATTCATCAATATTTAAACGCCCGTTTTGATTGCTATTGTATTGTTTTATTGATAGATAAGCCTCATCTGTACTTGTAAAAAAATTATGTTTGTTCATAAGGGTTAGTATTTCAGTACTTGAAAAAGACCCAATCCCAAAATTATCAACTCCTTTAAAAGTGCTGTATGGGTCAAAATTTGCGTTACTGCTAAGATTGTTCCGGCATTTTTCGACTGAATGCTCGGAATGGCTTATTTGCAAAAAGATTTCTGCAAGTTTACTCTCGGTCTCTATACTAAGCATTATAAGCCAATCCCATTTTTAAATACTTTCTTGTTCTTTGAATAAGTTTGATTTTAATAGTTTTAAAGAAAATATAATTCGATATTATTTATATAGAAACTTGCTGAAGATACTTATCCTAATGTGAAGTATCAAGGTTTTTTATTCGGGTTCCAAGTGTGTTTGGATCTAATAACAAATCTTATTCTATCAAAGAAATCCTCACCACTTAACTATTTCAAACTAGTCGCATAATTTATTCATCCTCTCTAACTATCATCAATCCTCCCTAAAATCCTAACTATCCAAAACCTCCTTCAAACAAAAATCCCTTCNCTCTCTAACTATCATCAATCCTCCCTAAAATCCTAACTATCCAAAACCTCCTTCAAACAAAAATCCCTTCTCCACTAAACCCAAAACTCAATCTTTTCAAAAAAATGGTGAATCAAATATAATGTTTGTCCTCTTACTAACACTATGCTCTGCTCAGCAACTTACTCCAATCCCAAGTCCTAAAGATGGATATTTCCTCGGTCCTATGATGTCAAATTTCACCCTTGATGTTTTTTACGACCATCTATGTGTAGACTCTGCAAGTGCATATCCTGGTTTAATGCAATACTTTAACGATAATCAAGACTGGCTTGGTTTAAACATTCATATTTATCCTCTTCCATATCATTTATTCTCATTTGTAGTTGCTCAAGCTGGTAGGTATATTCAACTAAAGTATCCAGATAAATTTGTTGATTATTTGACTTATATGTTTCAAAAACAAGATTATATATTGAAAAATGGGAAAAATTGGGACTTTCCAACTGCTCAGAATAAAATTGCCCTTTATGCTTCTCAAGGAACTGGTGTTGCTTTTAATGAAATACTTAATTCACTTTCTGATAATGATTTAAATTGGAGCTCTAGAGTTTCTTGGAAATATGCTACTTCTAGGCTTATAACTGGAACTCCTCAATATATATTAAATGGAGTTTGGATACCTGGGGCTACTGATTTTACTACAGCGGCTGATTGGACAAATTATTTTGCAGGTTTTAGTGGATAGTAATTTATTAGTTTTTTTATATTTAGACTATAGGAATAAGATTATGGAAATTGGAGAGGAAGAAAAGGTTTATAGGATAATAGGAAGTTTTGTCAATAGGAATTTTTATATTGTTTTTGGAGAAATGATTTTGTGGGATTTAGGATATTTTTTGTGGAGATTTCAGGTGTAGGATAAGAAATTCTTTTGAATAAAGGAATATTAGGTAATAATATGTTTGGGTAAATTTAGGGTGTTAAAGATCATTTTTTAGATTTTGTAATGATGGCTATATATAAAATTTACTATACCAAGAATATTACTAGCTTATTTCTGCAATAGGATCTCTATATATACTAGCAGATTCTATATTCCTTCAAAAACTTCTTCATCCTAACTATAATAAACCAAAAACTATCTTAAATTTCTATTATATACACTTCCAGTCATTACAATAGTATCAATTATACTATATCTTCTCTGCACCCATCATAAAATCTTTTTTTACAAAAAACGAAAATCTGAAAACATCACATTCCACCCAATAACTCCTTTACAATAATCTCATAATATATCATAAACTCACCTATCATCATATTTATATAAACAAAACATTTTACAAAGTATAAGATTCACCCTATTCATTATACTTTTTAAAATTAAAGGATTAATAATTTTATTGATATAATCAGTGATGAAGATTTTTTATAATCATAAAATTATATAGATTGAACAAAAAATTAACAAAAATAACTAGAAAAGATGTAAAGATATTTAAATTGCATTACCTAATGATGCACCAATTAAAGATGGGGCTATCATTATTGCTAAGTAGATGCACAATGCACAACAGAGAGCACAGCAAATTTTTAGACGGAATCCTGGACCACAAGTTTGGCTTATAAGCTTGCAAGGATTCCATGACCATTGAAAACGACCTGTTGGCCCTGGAAGAAAAGGATCAACATTTGGTTCTTCTCGACCTTCTCCTACTGGACAAGCTTCGACTAGTCTTTTAGGTACAAGTTCAAAACTGATTTTTATACGCCCAGCATCTTCAGTTTCTCCTGATTCACTTTTTTCTTTTGGTTTTTGGCATGGGATCCAGAACTTCTCCCCATCTTCTTTGCTTAGGTCGCTTAGTAGTGAGTCTTTGCCCCCTCGCATTTTTATCCTCTTATCAGTTTCAAAACATTCTCTAGCAAGCTGGGAAAATTTAAAAGTAGCATCTCCTATAAAGTCGCTTGGAGTAAAAACATCTCGGTCCCATATTTGCAAAGTCACTCTACAATCTTCGCTAGGAAGGGTGATAGGGAATTTCATTCTCCAATTAAATTGCCCTTGACCATTTTGACAACGATAATGAGTATCAGTTTCTTTTGGTTTACTGTCATTTACTATAGCTCTAATATAAATATCACTTGTTTCTTCAACATCATAGCTTTCAACACCATCAGTTTGCCAAATAATAAGCCTTGCTTCATATTCTTCAGGAGGTTTTTCTGTGATATCAAGTGGTGCAGGTAAAGCACTAGGTTCATGTATTTCAACCCACAACACAATTGATCCTTGCGACAATTTACTTGATTTATGCTTTAACTGTCTTTTTTCTATAGGTTTTTCTGGTAATCTTCTCCATTTATTTGAAAAATACCTATCTTCTAAATCAATAATCGTCTCACCAATTTTATCATCTTTAAATAAATCATCTTTATCCCATACTTGAATTTTTAACCTTGAAGCTCCAGGTAAAACTGTTAACATATCAAAATGTTTTAAAAACTTAGGGTTTGGTTGATCTTGTTGATAGTTTTTTGAATCATTAATAACTTTTCCTGAAAGTTTGATTTTTATATAAGGGTCTGAATGGCTTTTCACATCTTTTTGAGCTAAATTCTCGCAGCTGATTACATAAACTCTTACAACTAATTCAGTTTTTTTTAACAAAAGCTTGCGAATATCATCAAAATCTTCATCTTCATTATCATAAAACACTGCAGATGAGTCTTCAACTTTTCTTTTTTCTTTAAGGTTGTTTATAGTATTTTTGATTTTTTCGAAGTTTTTTTGCTGACTTACCCTGGCGATACCTTTAAAAATCCCGACTTGTTTTGTTGTCATGGGATTTACAACTTCTTCTGTTTTTCTTGAAAATAAAGATGTGAGCCAACTGTCTTCATCTTTTTCAAGACCTTTTCGGATTATATAAGATTCAAAAGGACTCGCGTCAATATATTCAGTTTTTTCCAGTTCGCAGTTGACCATGTATCTATAATGTAAAACATTTTCTACGTATTCCCTTTCATAACCTAATCTCATATAATTTTCATCAGGTCTTGATATTTCTTTTTTTCTTCCAAATAAATCAGTAGTAAAAGCTGGCCTTATCATAAACTCACCCCTTCTAGCAGCTTCAACTGCTAGTTTACCTTTATTATTAATAACCACAATACTACTTTGGCTTTCAGAAGGATTTTCTATATTTTTATCAGACTCATTTTTATCCTGACTAGACACTGAAGATTCACTAGACGACGGTCCTCCTAAAGTCCCTATATAAGGAGTTTTTTTCTTAGGTTTCACATCATAACCTTTACTTAAATCTATATTGAAAACCCCAATTTGAGGCTGTGAAAGTCCTTTAAACAGAAAATCATAAACAACACAAGTTAGAACAGGGCAAAAAATTCTATCAACCGGCATGAGGAAATTAAATTGAACTACTGCATTTATCGTTGGATTAGGGCCAGTTTCCCCAGGTTGAGTTTTAACATTTGTGATGCTGATTTTTTCACTTGGCATTTGAATAGAATTTAAATCAAATTTTATAAAAGACTTATTCACAGGCAGCCATCCAACTGCAGGACATAAATCCCTAAGTCCTAAACAATTAATTTCAGCTGTAGCTTCAACACATTCAGGTTCTATATTATAAATCGGCTTTGGTGGTTTCATCGACATATAAATATTCATTGATGCTAAAATCTTACCTCCAAAAGTTTTCCCTAATGTTAAATCCCTCCATATAGGCTTAGCTGGTATTTCTGAATCTTGTTCAGCTTCACTAACATAATAAGTACAAGTTCCAATTAAATCATCATTTGAAGTTATATCTTTATCTTTAATATGAACAATAATCGGTGGTGAATCACTTGAAGAAGCTAATTCAACCTCCATTTCTATAACAACATACCACATAGGATTTAAAGTGTTTTCAATAACCTCAGATTTACAAGTTGTCCCATTACAATAAATTTCTACATAAGGATCTGATTGTCCATCACTATCAGCAGCAGGAAGATCTCTACATTGATATAAATTAAAATATAACTGAGCTTTTTTAATTTTTTTCTCAGGAGTCATCATAGGTCTCAAATGCCATTTACCAATTTTCGGATCTTCATTTCCAGTATAAACTCCAGAATAAAGTCTTAATTGTATATATCCAGCTTCCCAATCATTACTAACTTCACTAATAGCCCGATCAGGCATAAGGGTAACCCATCTTGGTCCAGCTTTAGGATTACAAAAATCTTCAGGTCTAAGTCTTGTATAACAAATTCTAACATTATCTTTATTTCTTAAGTATATAAAAATATCCCCAAGTGTTTTTGTCCCATTAGGAACTTTTAAGATTTTTGTTTTTAATGATTCATACCAATTACATTTTCTATTTATAGCTTTTACTAATGGACCTTCTTGATTTGCTTGACACCAACATACTTCAATAGAAAATTCATTATATTTAGTAGTAAGGGCAACACCTGAATATATTTGGCATCTGATTTCAAATTCATTAGTATTTTCATATGAATTTTGTATATACTCAACTATATTAGGATCTTGAATTTTTGCACAATCATGTATAGGTTTTGGAACTTGTTCAAGTTTTATTTTAAGTAATATTCTTCCATGCCATACTGAAGCTGCTTCTGGTACTGAATTCATAGTTTTAGCATGACGATTTCCTGTATCTGGTGGAGCTCCATAGATATCGGTCCAGAAATACTCTGAAAAATCCCCTTTTTCTATGCTTTTAAAGTCAAAAGTCAAACAACCAACCGTGTCATTTTTACTTGTTTTGTCTTGATCCATAACTTTTATAACAAGTCTTGAACTTACGTTTGGCATCATGACTGGAAGGAAAATATCTTCGTACCAAGAAACTGAAAACCGGACATTATCAGCATCTTTTACGCTGGTTTTCTTTTTGGCTCCTCCGAATTGAACTTGACAATATGCGTTTATTGTCCCTATTGCGTCCATTTTTGGTAGGTTTTCAGCTTTGATTATTGATACTATTAATTGATAAGGTTTAAGGGAGATTTGTGGTGGAAGGAGGATTTCGAGATCATCTGCGTTGTCTGAATCAGCTGAAGTTAGGTTTACATCATCGTCACCTTCACCTAAGACACTAACTCCTAGTTTTACGTGACCTCGGATTTTTTGATAATTTTCAGACTCTGGGTTACAAAGAGCGATCCATTTGTGGATTAGAGAATGATTGTTTTGAAAGTACACATAAGTTGCATCCAGTTCATAACATCCTATTAAAGAGTCTTTTAATAATGCTCGATGATTTCTTACTTCTATTAAAATCTTAGTTGACTCGATTTCTTCAACTTCAAGATTTTGGGCTGTAAAAAAAAAGTGGTCTCCCCAATGTACAGCTGAACCTGCAGCTAGATCATCTTTAGGATCAGTGTATTTTCTAGTATTAAAAACTTTTAAAATGACTAACGGATCTATTGTTCCACTAATTGGATATTACCATTCGTCCTCTGGGACTAATCCACGAGTTTCTTCAAGGAAAATATGTACCTGATAATCTCCTTTTTTCATTTTCAGGGTTTCTTTCTCATCCTTAGACTTCTTCTTTTCAGGTTCTGCCATTTATTTCACATAATAATAATTAAAGTTACCTTATATTTTATAGGTATTTAAATAGATAATTATTTTTAGAAGTGATAATAGATAGGATTTATGTTTTGAGAATTTTTAAGAGTCTTGGTTATGTTTTAGTTATATTTTTTATAAAAAATTGTTGTGATTTAGGTTTTTTTAGATGTTTGCAAATGTGAATTAAGATTTTTTGATTAGATTTTGATTTATAAAGCCTGGTATAAGTAAAAATGATGATTCAAATTTTTAATGTATATGTAAAGATGAGATGGCTTTGAGAGAATTAGAGGATGATTTTTTTAAATAATTTTTTTGTGAAATTTTAAAGTTTGATGATATAATTGTAGAATAAAGGCATTAGTTGAATTTTGTAATTTTCAAGCAAAGTTTTGTGACAAAGTAGTAGGATATTATTTTTGTATGAAGGCAGATAGATATAGTATAGTTTTATTAAATTTATTTATACTTTATGCATTTTTTATTGTGTTTTTATGATTAGCATTGGTTATTTTGGCTTTATGTTAAGAAAATTGTGCTTTATGTAAAAAAGTTGACTTATAATTATGTTGATTTTTTGCTTAGGGTTTAAATATTTATCAAATAATTTTTATAACAGAAAGGTGTAGCAAAAAAAATAGTAAATTATAAGCATACAGTGTAAGATGATTAATAATTCTAAATAGAAAATACTAAATCATTTTTGTTTTAGTTAAGATTGTTTTATATAATAATACTATTTTAAGCATATACAAAAAATCGAAATTTATATAATTTTATAGTTAATCTTACGATTTTTAAAGATTTTTATTCAATAGCAAAAAAAAATATGGATATTCATATTACATTCAAATACTAAGCAAAACAAAGACCCCTTAATTATTATTTCATCACCCTATACTCTTACTAATATACACACTCAACGTTAATATAAACACATAAAATCCTTTAAAATCATAAGAAAATGCTCATATAAATTTTATAAACCATAAAACCCTTAAACCATCCTACCAAACTCAAATTATTTCCTAACATCCAAATCTTATTAACTCCCCAACCCTATCTAATCCAAAAAATTGAATAATCATTCTAATCTTTCAATATTACAAACAAAACCTATCATATTCATTCCACAAACAAAAAACCTTATCATAATCTAAAATACCCAAAAACCCAAAACCCACATAAAAACTTCTTCTCCTCTTCTTCCTTCCATACCCAAATCACTCAAAAACCTTCCTCCTTTCTAAATTCCTCATAATTTCTAACTTCTAAAATCCTCTAATCAAAACCCATCAATCCTCATACGAATCATCATCTAAATCCTCATTACAAATCTAACAACATAAACCCAATCATCTAAAACCCCTTCATCCTTTAAACCTTCATCCTCCAAAAATAAACCCATATAAAAATTACTTACAAGTAGGTTTAATCTTCCAATCATATTGTAGATTGCTTTATTCTAAGATAAACTTATAGTATAAAAGCCGTAAAAAAAAGTTCTTATATAATAAATGGCACGCACCAAGCAAACCGCAAGAAAAACCCCAGCAGGAAAGACCCCAAAGAAACATTTGGCAACTAAGGCAGCTAAAAAAGTTACTCAAGCTTCAACAACATCAGGTGTTAAAAAACCTCATCGTTTCCGCCCTGGTACTGTAGCTTTACGTGAAATAAGAAAGTATCAAAAAAGCACTGAATTACTTGTCAGAAAACTACCTTTCCAAAGATTGGTTAGAGAAATTGCCCAGGAATATAAGACAGACTTAAGATTCCAAAGCTCAGCTGTACTTGCATTGCAGGAAGCTGCTGAAGCTTATTTGGTTAGTTTGTTTGAAGATACTAACTTATGCGCTATTCATGCTAAGAGAGTGACTATTATGCCAAGAGATATGCAATTGGCGAGGAGAATTAGAGGTGAAAGAGCTTAAGTATATTAAAAAATTATAGAAAAAGTTGAGTTTTTTATATTAGTTTTTATGTTTTTTTTTATTGTTTGGGTTTTTGGGTGGAGATAATGAGATTGGAAGGTTTTTTTGATTGTGAAAAGGGTTGTTTGAAGGTTTGAAATAATACTTTTCAATCATATATTCTCAAATATTTTTCATAACAATTTTAATATTTCTTTTATCAAACTAGGCAAAGTTAAATCATAATCAAAAAAGTTATCATATAAATTATATCATAATATTATCTTCTTAATCATCAAAAATAATAAAAAAGGACAATATAACCTATATATCAGGATATTATAAAATCAGTATAAAAACCTAAATGTCTTAAGTCAAAATGCTATAAGATATTGAAAAAAATTGTTAAGACAAATTCATAGTTTTCAATCTTGATGTCAAATCAGATATAAGATTATCTACCATACCAATAGCTGACCCTTTTGAATATGCAATAAGATGGGTTTTTTGATGGCGCACTGCATTCATAGCTGTGTGTGTAGAAAAACTCCTTGATTTTCTTCGGGCTATAGCAAGTTCTAAACTCAGTTCTGAGATTTGGTTTTTCATTCTTTCGATATCTTCCATTGATGAGTCTTTAATAGACTCCAGTTCTGAACATGTTATTGCTAAATCTTCTAATGTTTTATGATAAAATTCTGTAACTTGTTCAATTTCAAAATCTTTTTCCCTTAAAGTGTCTTTAAATTTCTCTAATTCAATTTCATACTCTTTTGCTAATTTTGTTACTCCTTTGAATTTCGCTTCAAAACATTCTTTTTCAGTAGTCACGATGTAAATGTTTTTTTCTAGTATAGCGCTTTTATTAGCAAAGTTTTTCTATGTTTTTTTTACTTTTAATTCATTGATAGTATCTTGTAAGTCTTTAGTGTTATTTTGTAAGTCTTTGATGTTATCGTTTAGGTTTTTATTTTCTTCTAAAGTGTTTTCAAGTTCTGATTTTAAGTCTGAGATTTCTTCTTCAAGTGCTTGTTCGATGCTTTTACTTGTTTCTTGGAACTCTGAAAATTCTTTTAACACGCCTTCGAGTTCTTTTTGTTTTTCTTTTAGTTGTTCTTGAAGTTTCTCGATATTCATATTATATGTTTTTTTTGATATTTTTAACACTAGAGTATTATAGGTTTTTTTTGTAAACGAGTTGGGAATTAGAGATTGAGTTTAATTACTAAGGTTTATTTGTTTAGATTATGAAATTATGGAATTTGATTAGTGAGTATATATAAGATAGAAATTTGTTGATTAAAATAGTTTGATAAGTTTGTGATTTATTATAAAAATATTTATACTCAGAATGATAGAGAAATTTACACTAGCTATGTTACTCTAGCATATAATTCATTAAACAAAATTATATTACTACATGAACTCAAGCATATTTAATTAATCAGTCTTAATTTTTTTCCCTACATCATCAGACATACTGATTTTCTGTTTCTGGTCTTGGCTATTTTTATCAGCCTGTCTCTCTGCAGCTATCATTTTCCTAGTCCTAACATTCATGACAAATTTATTTTCTAATATTTTCTTCATACCCTGACTTGATAACTCAAACTCATCCCTCACATTTTTAATATCTAAGTCACTTTTTTCTATAAATCCATCATCATCTTTTTCTTTATTTTCATGCTTTATACTTTTTCTCTTTCCCTTTACTTCCTTCATCCCATCTTTCTTCTCAGTTTTTTTCTTATCTTTTAACATCCTCGCTTCTTCTATTTTCCTTTTTTTCTGAGCTTTTATCTTCCCTTTAGCCAATGATTCTTTTCTCTTTTTCTTAATATTCTCAGGATCAAGTAACATTTCAACTTCATTAAAAGCATCTCCTCCTAAGTCTTTACGCAATTCAATATACCATCGAGGAATTTCTCTATTTTTCCAAGTAGCAAAGCGATATTTTGACCCGGCATAGTAATTTCTATAAGCAACAACTGCATCTGGGTCTTTAAATTCATCAGGCATAGCTTGAGCAAAAGGTGTTAATCCTTTATCTTGAATATTAGGTTCATCAAGCTGATTAATTATTTCAATACTCTTATGATCAGTATTTTTTTTGAAACGAAATTTGTATTCATCATTAAGAGCTATTGCTAGGGATCGTAACCATCTCCAGTTAGATAAAGATTCCAAAACCCATTTATTACATTGATGCTTTTCAAGTACTGCTCTATACCCAGCTTTACCTCCAGATAGCCAACATGCAGTACAAAGTATCTGTGCACTTTCTAAAATCATCTTAATAACATGTTGGTCACAATGATACATCGCACATTCTAAAATCTGCAAACTCAATACAAAAATATTCATTAAAATAACCTTTTAAATCATTCACCATAATAATTCAAACCTATACATCTTAATAAAATAATACAATTTCCTTTATCATCCTCACACAAGCCTTATTCCCAACTTTCCTCTCTAAAATTTCTCATACAAATCACAACATTCCCCCTCCTTCCACAACAAAAAAACCATCCTTAAACATTCTAATATACAATAAAAAATTTAATTATCCTTAATAGGAAATTTTAATGTAAAAAATGTTCGTATATAGGAAATCCATAATTTCACCCCCAGAATCCTACAACACCAGTCCTTCAAACAGTAAAAATAGATTTTCCTCCTTAAATCGGAGAAATTCTGTAAATAAAATCAGCACAAGCTCATATACTCCAATGCAAATCTCAAGTTTAAAAATAATACCCCATAAAAAACAATCAATAACCCTACCAGGAATGATGAGTATACTAACAAAATCAAATGCAATAAACTCTATTAAAAGACCTCTTGGAGCCCTAAAGAAAAAACTCATGCAAAAAAACCAACTCCAAAGCCAAAACTTCAATTTCGTCTATGATGAGAAAACAAAAAAAGTTTTAGTCCTTCAATCAATAGAAAAGTATAAACAAATAATTGAAGGGAAATATTCGCATTATTATTCTTCTCTTGCAGGAGGAATGAATAAACCAATAACTATGAGTGATTTATTAAACTATATGCGGATCAAAAAATGCAATAAGGAAATCAAACTTCTGCCTTGGCAAAGTGAGGCAGAACTTACTAATAAAGAAGGCTTGGTTTCAAGGATTATAATGGAAATTTTCGATTTGAACTCTGATGGATGTATAAACCCTGAAGAATTCTTTTGTATATGTAGCGTCCATCATACCTATTACAGTGCTTTATCCTTCTCTTTTTTTAGCATCCCCCTTCTTTTAAAACTCTCTGATAAAATCGAAGAACTTCGAGTCAACTTCCAAAAACACTTAAAAAACGAAATCCCAAATATCGAGTACCTCCTACACTTCCTTACTGACTCCAAAGCTGAATCTAATCGTCGGAGTTTTTGTGGAATGTTCAATGGGCATAAATTAGACTTTCTTTTATATTTACGCTTACTACCTTTGTTCCAAAGTATCGAATCGTGTAAATTAGCATAATTTTCTATATGAAATATTAAAATACGTCTAATTAATAAAACCCATATTCATGTTTGGTTCTTCTTTTTCTTGCTCTTTCGATTTCTACCCAATTATCTTCATCTTTTTGGAATAAGAAAAAGAGTAGGAATAAGAATGTTATAAAAGATGCTGCTACTAGAAAACCTGTGTATAATTGTCCTTTATCAACTCTCCATCGATACCCTTGCTTTCTTTTTATATCTAATAATTCTTCCCAACGCTTCATTGTCATAGGGCTGATAGGGACAAGAGGCATTAACGGGAATTCTTCTTTAGGCTTTAGTCTAAGGAATTTATTTGGGTTTATATTTTCAATCGAACCTGGTAGTCCTGGATTACATACAAAAAACTTACGATATTCAATCATTTCATCAACATCTTTGACCACTGCCGGGATGATTTCTCCTTTTCTTTCTATGCTTTCGAGTCTTAAATCCTTTTCAGTGCCATAAAGATCCATGGCGAAATTCCCATATTTTAAAGAAAAATCTTTCATGAATCCGTCGTAACTAACGCCTGGCTGGAGATTTATTGCTGTTTCAATTTTCTCACAAGGAGTTAAGGCTCCTTTTTTCAATGCATCTTGGATTTTTTCCATCACATGGATCATAGGTTCAATTTTTCCTTCCTTAAATGCTTGTTGTTGAAATGAAACCAAAGCCTTCCTTTCAATTTCTATTTTCCTGAGAATCTTATCATCAACAAGTGAGATCTTAGGAAGTAAATCTTCCTTACGAGAAAACAATCTTCCTATGGCCTTAGCTCTCATATATTACCATAATTTATTCTATTTCGGTATTAAATTCCTCATAAAGCTTGTGGAGAATTGCCACCCCTTCAATGCATTCCTATATAAAAATTACAACTGTAAACATTGATATAACATTAGACACTGTAATACTATTTGTGTTATTTGGGTCTAGCATTTTTATAAGACGATTAGTTTCTGATTGAAGATTGAAATCTCTCATTATATCTTTAAATGCTTCATGAGTTAAGATACCATTAAATTCATGCTCACGGAATATAGGCAAAATAGGTCTAAGAAACTCTTCATGGCTGCTTAATTGGAATTCTAAGAGAATTTGCATAAGGTCATTGAAATTTATAATTTTTTTTTTCTTAGGACTTGATGAAATGTTTGTATTCCAAATTTTTTGAACTACAGCTCTAATTACTTCTTCATGATCTTGCTGTTCATGTAATGCTTTGATTATAGTCATCCATTCATCTTCTTCTAAATCCGCATTTTTCTTGCTTTCTACTAGTTGTTTAATTGATTTTTCTGTGTTAAATGGTAATTTTGTCTTATAATGTTGTCTTAATACTTCAATAGAAGCTTCTCTTACTTGTTTAAATATAATAAAAAAGTCTTCATTAACTTCATTTTTCATAATCTTACCAAAAAGCTGTACATCGATATCATAAGAGTATTTATTTACAGCTTTATCTATTGCAGCCATCCACTCATTAGCCAAAGATTTCAACCCATATTTTGTAATCAAATAATTAGGTAAATACTGTGGCAATGTTTCAATAATTTGTCTATTTTCATTACATTTCTGATCATATTTCACTTTAACTTGATAGATTTCTTCAATAAAATCTTTAGTTTGTTTATATGTTAATTCTCTTATTGTCGGGGTTACTGAGGATTTTGTAAAAGTTTTTATGTTGTTGTAAGGATTAACATCACGGATTTCTTTTTTAACAGGGACTTGCATAGGCATTTTACTTTCAGCAGAGTGTTTGGACATTTTTATGATTTTTTCTAGGTATTTTTTGTTTTCTTCTTCTAATTGGTTTATGTTTTCTTGAGCTTCATATTTGATTTTATCAATTTCTTGCTTTAAAGTATCACGTTCTTGTGATAAAATCTTTATAAAAATTACTGATGCTGTTTTTTCTAATTCTTCAGCCGCTTGGAGAATATCATCTGTTTCTTTTTTAGTGTTTTTTAGCTCTTCGGTTAATTGGTTCACTTTTTCTGATGATTTAAAAGCTGTGGATAAAACTTGGAGGTACACTTTTTCTAGTTGAAAAAAAATTTGGTTCCAAATTGCACAGGGCTCATCGTCTTGGATCATAGACATTTTATCAGCACAAAACTTGAAAAGGTTGTATCTTGATGAGAGAATATGCAATTGTAATGAGTCTTCTGTGAGATCTTCGCAAATTTTGGATGAAATTTCAGTCATTGTGCTGGTGACGGCTTCTTCGAGTTCTTCGGAAAGGACTTTGGAGGAACTGGTTTCTTTGTTTCTGAAGAAGTTTTTTATTTGGTCGAAGATAAATGCGACTTGTTCAAGGTCTTGCTGCGAAATTTCTTCCATTATATAGGAGTTATGGTAATAAGAGTTGAAGTCGATTTTTTAGATTTTTTTTGAATTGATGATCTGTTTATAAAGATTAGGATTTTTTTAATTTAGGTGGATTTAGTTTTTTATCAAGAAGAATATGCATTAAATTTGAAGGTTTTATTAGAATTAAGGTTTGAATATAGTTTTTGATATTATAATTTGTAGGGTTATTTGATTTATTGCGAATAATCGTTTTTTTATTCACAATTGTTATATTCCTCTTGTTTTATTTTAGAAATATTATAGATATNCCTCTTGTTTTATTTTAGAAATTTTGTATATATAATTGTGATATTCAGCTTTTCTGTTTTTATCGTTATGGATAATTTATAATTTGATATTTTGGCATTTTATATCATGGCCAAATTTTGAAGAATGTAATTATTTAAGAATTTTAACCAACGCACGCTGAATTTCAACATCCAAACTTCAAAAAATCTTAAATCATCATTTCATCCTATCTAAACATTCTCTCCAAAATCCAAATCATCAAATCCAACCTCAAAAAACCCTACTCCAATAAAAATTAAATTTTATTCAACCAACCAATTCATCTAATAAAATCACATCCAATAATTTCCAAAAATATTTTCTATAATCATTTACATCGAAATATTAATCATCATAATTTTCAATCTTAAATTTTTCTCAAACAAAAGTTTCAACAAAAAATCTATTTTATAAAAATCTTATCATCTAAAACCCACAAAATCTTACAAAAATTTACTCTTCCATCAAAATTCTCCTTCTCCATCTTCATCCATCACCATCCAACAAAGCCATCATCGACCTTTCCTTACCCTAAAAAGTCTCTTTTTACATCAGCCAAGAACCCAAAATGCACAAAGATTAAAAAATGTCAGAAGGTGAGCTTGCAGAACCTATCCCAAGCATCGAACCCAAAGATTCATTTGAAATCCTCATAAAAGAACTATGTAACGATCTGCCAAACAGCCGTATCCAAACAAAAAAAACTCTCCTAGGCAACATAATAATCTTCCAATGCTTCAGCCTTACCTTCGAAATCCGAATGCTCCCAGAATACCCTCAAATTCCCCCAAGATTAGTCTGTATCTCAAACCTAGATTTCCCATCAGTCGCCGATGGACGTGATCTTCTCCCTTTAGTCCTTGAATGGACATCATTATCAACATGTAAAGATATAATACTTTCAACACCAAAATTCTTAGAACAAAACAAGCTTCAAGAAGATAAAGGAGAATTTTATTTATTAGATCCTGTTGATCTATCTTTTTATTCAGATAAACCAGGAATGCTTTGGTGTTATTGTGTTGAAGTTGATCCTCTTAATGAAAATGTTACAAGATCAAGAGCTTTGATTATCACACATAGTTATTTTCTTATATTAGAACCTTCAAAATCATCAAATAATTGGGGGTATATTGTTTTTTGGGCTAGTCTTTCAGGGTTACAATCTATACAGAAAAGTAAACATCATGATGATAGGGTTTTATTAGAATGGCATGAAAGTATTGGAGCTAAATTTCAAGTTTTAAGGACTAATCAAGCTAAGAGTATTATTAGTTTAATATGTGAAAATGCTAATAAACTTGGAAGTATTGTTCAGAAATCATATAGACTTGATATTGAGGAAAACTCAGATAAGTTTAAGGTTTATGATATATTAAGGAAGATTGAAAGAAATGAGAGGCTTATTGAAACTATGGTGGATGATGAAAAAATCAATGGACTTATTGCTTTGTATCAGAAAGCGGTGGAACATTTTTCAGGAATGAATGATATTAGATATGAGATTTATTTAAACAAGCTTCATGGGCTTTTTACAGATGAACGTGTTATGAAAATAATGTGCAGTCAAATCAAACCAGTCCAAGGGCGTAGGAACCGAGTGAAAAGCATGGAGTTACTTGGAGTCAAAGAGGACTTTTCCAATACTAAACGAAGAAGCATGAATTTTTAGCATGCTAAAATATAAATAGCTTAAAATCTAAAGTTTAGGCTCATACTGTTCCTTAACACCCAATAACATATCTTTTTTATTTTTCTTTCTGAATCAAATTCTATATTATCACAAACAAATACTATCAAAAATACTATATCTTATTACTTATATGAATAATAAAAACTACTTAACTAAGTTATCACACATTATTTGCACTCTTTACCTTTTGTAACCCAAAATCTAATCTTCCGATTAGTCCCTCTCAGCAAATTCTCAGCAGGAAAAACTTGATTTTTTTCATAATTTTCAGCCCAAATACTAACAACTCCAGTATGATATTCAAAGAAAATGATTATTTCATCATCATCTGGATGTTTATTAATATAACTATTACAACATGATCTTTGAAGATTTCCAATACTATTTTCCATGAGTTTTTTTAGAGGTCTTATTATTCTATTGTTATTATTTTTGCTATCTTCTGTTATTGAATTTATTTTATATAGTAATTGTAAGAGATTTGGTTTGAAATCATGAAGATAAATTAAATGCAATAAAGTCAATAAGATCCCTTTTTGAGAGATTTCATTTTTGTTACCATATGAAAACCCTAATTTCCTCCAAACATATTCTTTTTCAATAAACTGTAGTTCGTTGTAATGATAAAAAAAGTAAGTAAATAATAAATCTTTGTGGAACTGAGAAGAATTATCATAGGCGTTTTTACCTAAGTCGATTATTTTAGTTAAGTTTTGGTCTTTACGTGCTGTGAGCTCGATTGTTTTGCTGAAACATAATAAAAATTTCCTAAATTTCTTTTGTATCCAATAGTTTTCTCTGATAAATACACTATTTTTTAAAGCATCTATGAAATATTGAAAACTTCTTACTTGGCCATTTACTGCAGTTTTTTTAAGTATTATATCTGAGTCATACATGTTTATACTTTCATCTTGTATATCTTCTGTTATGATGTTTTTAGTAGGAAGTGGACTTTGTGAATTATTTATAGTAACAGTAGCTCTTTTAATAGAATTTCGCTCAGGGTTTTTAATTATTGACTTAGGAACAGTTGCTGCCCTATTCTGATTTAATCTCATTCTGTTTTCTTCAGAGATTTTTGTTCTTTCATCAGAATCGTCTTTTATTCTTAGTAAAATTTCTTCTAGAGCATCACTTTCAATTTCTCCTTCTTTTGATTTATGTAGATCTTGGGCATCACTTTTGTTATTGATAGTTAGCTCAGATTCTGAAATTTTGCATTTAGAACTGGAGTCTTTCAAAAAAAATTCCATTAGATTTTTGTAGAGTTTTCGATTTAATAAATATGATATAATATACTTATAAAGGTATTTGAAAATTATGATATAATTTAATCAAAAGGTCATGTCAGATTTTGGCAAAATAACTTTAAAAATTTGGTTTTTGAATATCATGACTTAAGCGGCTCTTATTGGGGCTTTTAAAATTAAGTTATTTTATTTAAACCCAATATATTTAGATAGTATTATAAGTGTTTATTTTTTATACTTATCAAATTTTAATATTATCCTTTGGCAAATATCTAATAATTATCTTAGGGTTTTGATGATATACATACTTAGTATTTTTTTTTTGATAAAAATATTTAAGATTTTAGCTAAATATTTTTAGAGATTATCATATTCTAAAAGAAGAATTTAGAGTATTTTCACTTTTAAAATTAGGTTGTAATCTTAAAGAAAATTTTATAGGTTAGAAGGTATTATTTATATTTATTTAAACTGGAAATAGTTCAGAAATTTGGATTTTAGGAAAAAAACATATATGAGTAGTATGGGAATTTAGTTTTGGGATGAAAACAGAGATGAATATTTATTAATGCAATTTATTTTGAGGGTTTATAGGAAATTGTGATGTCAGGATAAGAGTTTTAATGAGTAATTTTGGAAGATGATGCTTATATATTACAGGGAAATTGAAATTTTTTGATAAATTGAGATTAGAAAAAAATAGCTTGTTGAAGTTAATACAATAATTACATATAAAATAAAAAGTGCATATTTTTAAAGATAATAGATAAGATAAAGCTATAGCAAGTGGCTTTGCAAAAAAAGGATATTTTTTATTATTTTTAGCTAAAAATGTTTATTATTGTTTTACCCAGAGCTTTAATAAAATTTAAGAACATATTCATAATAATATAATTTCCACAATCCAAACTTTTAAAGCCCTTATATTTACTTATCTAAAAAAAATACCATAAATCAATAAAAAGTATTCTATCATTTTCACCCAACTCAATTCTACGAGCTTTTCCTACCCACATTATCTACCAATATTATCCAAAATCCTCTAAAAATATTTTTTTTAAAAACTAATCCTTCTAATTTTAATTAAAATTTATCATAATGTTCTTCGATTATTTCCTCAAAAAATTTAGTCTTGCCTTTATCTAATAATTCAATACTTAAATATTCATATCCAACTTTTTTCACAGCTTCAACCTCTAAAGCTAATTTACTAATTCCAACTATTTCTAAATCTTTATACTGATCTTCAATTACAGGAAGTGTGACTTTATTTTCTGTTTTGAAAAATGGGTTTGGCTTTTTCACTTTAGTATACAGTCCATTTAACTCATGACCTATTCGCATATAAGACTCCAAACTTTTATTTTCTGGGTTTTTCCTTAGTGACATATACCAGATCATTTTATTTGAGTTATCAAAGTAGGCGCTTTCTTTTTTAATGTTCCTAAATGAAAACAAGTTCGAATTTCTTGAAGTTTCTGATCTCTTCATTAAAAGTTTATCTGAATAATCAATTAGATTGCTTTTAATTGTTTCTAAGAATTGTGAGTTCCTATAAAGTATTTGGTGTTTACGCATTTGTTCTTGTGACATATTATTTTCCCTTAGTCTCTCCTCTTCCTCACCTCTTTTCTGATTTTCAGTTATTTTTCGCATGATTTCATTGAACAAAGCTTTATGATCAATTTTCTGATTATGAGCATTAGGGCGAGTATGAATTTGTTTAATAAAAGAATTAGAATGGAATAGTCTTTTTGATAGTCTCTTTTTACAATCTGCTTCATATTGTGCTGAGAATAATGAACTTGGCCCTATCACAGTATAAGGTAAGACCTTTCCTTGGACAAACTTAGGACCAGTTACAGGACCAGTAGGAGTTAAAAAATTTAAAGCATCGTCTGAGGACTCAAGGTGAAAATCGTTTTCTGTTTTGATTATCAGGTCCTTTAGACTTTCTTTCTTTTTGAGGATCAGAATTTTCTTCTTTACTGAGTTTTTTGAAGAATCTGTGGATAGCATATTTTATAATATTCTAAATGAAAAAAGCTGCATATTCGGATTTTGAAATTTATGATAAAAATATATGTCAAATTACTTAAAACTGGTATTTTACTTAAAAACTTATGACAATTTCTAAACTTTTCCCTCCTTTATAAGAAAAGCATTTTCTTAATATATTTAAAAAGTCTCAAAATTTCCTTTGGCAATCTCTTCGTAATACTTGATTTTAAAGTTATCAAAAAATCAAGGTTTAATTTGGTATTAAAATTCTGTCTTTTTTTATCAATATTACTACTAAAACACTATTTTTTTTAATATAATTGAATTTTAATCAAATTTAAGGTGTAAACATCATAATCGACCTATTAATTTGCTTAGCCTAGCATACTTGAAATTAAAGCAAAAAATCTTTGAGCATTTTCTAAATATAATATTAGATTTCCTTTACAAACTTAAGTATATTATTTATTAGACTAATAAGGTAAACAATTTTTCTAAACTTAAGAGATATCTAATTAATAGTTTTTTTACTATCCATAAATTAAACTCTTTTAATATTTACTCTTTTTTAATCCAAAATCCTCCTTTAAAATTTTTTTTTTTGAGGTTTTGACAGTTATATATTTTCTTATATTTACATAAAAAAAACTCGACAATTGAGTTTTATGTAGGATTTAATATAGGATAAATCTTGGGGAAAATTATATGAAGTGGGTTATTATATCAGATTTGATGTACTGGTTATAGGAAAAAGAAATAATAATACTAATATGTTGATATTAGTATAAAGTAAACTTAACATATAATAGAAAAAATTGTAAATATGAATCATGTGTAAAATATTTAGTATATTATCAAAAACTTGTTTAAAATATCTGATTTTAATAATCCACAAGCCTAAGTGTTTGAATTTTTCCATATATGGATATCTTGATACATCATATAAGTTATATAATACAAATATTTACCATTTCACCTGAACTTATCTTTATCTTAAAGATAATCATATAAAATCCAAATAAATAAAAAAACTATATCAGAATATCATCCTATTACCTCAAAAAAAAAAAATTAAATACATATCAAAATCTAAAATTTCTATATATTTCTTCCACATACAACTAAAAACAATTTTTTTCATAAAAAATCATACTCTAATACCTTACACCAAAAAAAAAGTGCCAAAATAATCTTTTTTAGCCTTCATTTTCTTTAATATTCCAATAATATCCAATTTGGTCATGTATCTAAATACTAGTAAAAAATGCTTATCACTAAAAACTAATACAACAAATAATCTTAAAGCTACAAGGCAATAGTAATAAAATATAAACTATGGAGTTAAAGCAAATCTCATCAAGTCAAGGAAAATTAAAAGTTGTAGAAAAGCTAAAAAACATATGGAAAGTCGAGTGTTACGTCTGTAGAAACGAGCACGGACTATTCCTCGCTAAAATCTATCCTCTTCCTGAGTGCGAAAATGCATTCAATAAAGAAAATACCACTATAAGGCTTTTTAGTGATACAAATCTATTCCTCCGTCTCGTAGATTCTAATAAAGAAAAATCTCAAGGGATGCTTATTTTTGATTACACCGGGTATTTATCATTATCCCAACGTATTCCGACTTTACACTCAAATGAATTCCATAAACTAATCACAAACATAGTAACAAATCTTCAAAAGGTTCATTCAGCAAATATCATATATGGAAATCTAAGCGCAGATACAATTTTTATATCATCTTCACTTGATATAAAATTCACTGGCTTTGAATTCTCAACAAATCTTGAAGAAATTGAAGATCTTAGAACTACAAGAAAGATTTTGGATACACATCAAGCTATAGAAACTAAAGCTCCTGAGCTATTAAATTCAGGTTTTGAAGTAGATTCTAGTGTTGATATGTGGAGTTTAGGGTGTTTAGTGTATCAAATTGTATGTCAAACCCGTCCTCTTGAGATGATGGAGGAGCAGAAAATTGGTAAATGTGTTGAAAGCATACAGGAAGGTGTATGGAAAATCCTCGTTAGAAGGCTTTTAATCGTCGACCCCAGATTACGAGGCAACTGCGGTGAACTTTTAGCTTTATTAAACTCCCCATTACCCAGTGAAACAAAACAAACTTGGACAATCAGTAGTATTTTTAGTAAATCTACAAACTCTTGGGTCAAACATCTAACCCAAGACTCCAATACAAGAATAGACACTTTTGTATTCGGCAAACTAGTAACCAAAGCTATGCAAAAACCCAATAAAATCCCGAAATTCTATGACAGCCTCCAAAGAAGATCATTATTCAAACCAAGAGTCTGCCTAAAATGCTTAGTCTTACTTCACAACTATATGTTTGTCAGTAATCTTAATGACCTAAGTTCAAAAACTATAGAAATCTTAGACATAGTTCAAATGAATTGGACGCAAACTCAAAGTAAAAACAAGCAAAAATACTTTTCTGGGACATCAAAGCAAGTTATAATACAATATGTGTCGATTATTAGAGAAAAATATAGATTACATCAAGAATATAGAATAAATTGTGATTGGAATCTAGTCAATAGGATTGAAGAAAAAAAAGTTAAGGAGTTATTGGATTATTATAAATCTATAACAAATTTCGCTACATTGATTTTTAATTTGAATGATTTTACTGATATATACACGGATATTGTTCAGATATTACTTTCAGAACAACAACAATTAAATTTGATATTTTTTCATGAGTTAGATGAGATTATGGATACTGAGATTATACAGGAGTTTTCTAAGTGTAATAAAAAAAATGTTGCCCTTGTTCATCAGGTGTATTTAAAGCATCCGTTTTTGGAACTCCCATCAACAACGTATTCACCATCGAATTCTTTGGTTGGTAGGATGATGAGTGAGACTCCTTATATAGAATCAGATTCAAGTGTATCTGATTCCTTAAGATTATCATCAAACCCTAATGATGGGTCACTTTTTTCCGAAACAGACTCTAATGAAAATTCAAAGGAGGATTTATCAATAGCAAACCCTACAGATCTTGAATTTGAAGAAGTTATAGGCCAAGGGAGTTCCTGTACAGTCTACAAAGGTATTTATAAAGAGAAAAAAGTGGCTATCAAGCTTATGAAGCAACTGACAAACAAAAACGCTTTCGTTAAAGAATTCCATCGTGAAATCGAAACTTTAAGTAAGCTTCGTCATATAAACCTTGTAAGTTTTATAGGTGCCTGTATTGGTGAAAAATCTTGTATAGTAATCGAATATTGTGGAGGTAAAACTTTATTTAATCTACTTCATGAAAGAAAAGATGTAAAACTTTCCTGGAAGCAACGAGTTAAATTTGCTATCGACATTTCTGAAGGTATGTCATATTTACATTCAATAAATCCTCCTATAATCCACAGGGACTTAAAAAGTTTAAATCTTTTATTATCAGACCCAATAAATGGTCCTGAAGATATGGCGACAATAAAAATTACTGACTTTGGGGTTTCTAGAATTATGTCTGCTGATCATATGACTGGACATATTGGAACTTGTCATTGGATGGCCCCAGAAATACTTAAAGATTTACCATATGGTTTACCTTCTGATGTTTATTCTTTTGGAATTGTCTTATGGGAAATATTAGCTAGGGAAACTCCTTATAAAGGGACAAGTCCTACTGCTATACCTTTTCAGGTTATTAATCATGGAAGAAGACCTGATGTAAGGCTTATTGCTGAATCATGTCCACAAGAACTTATTAGAATTATGAATAAATGCTGGGATTCAAATCCTATTGTAAGGCCAACGTTTACAGAAATTAGTAAGATGCTTGGGGATATATGTTTAAAGTAAAAGTTATAAGTAGTTTATTGTGAATATATATTTATGGAAGTGTCGAAAGAAATACTTATTCTCACATCGATTGGGAGAATTAAATGGCTGAAAGCACCTCAGAAAGTGGATGAGATAATTTTTCATTTGGCAAAGACGTTTAATGTACCTGAGTTATGCATTAGTATCAAAGATTGTAACACCGACACTGATGTTACACCTGAAAATTACCCGTTGCTTGTAGCATGTGACTGGGACTGCATATTTAAAATCGAGATTGACTATACTTTGAAAGATGCTATTATGGTATCACTTGAAGAGTCAAGAGCAAAAGTTCAAAGAAGTCCTCCAAGGTCAGATTATTCTTCGACTGCAACAATAAAACCTTCTATTAATCCAGATTCTCAAAAATATGATGACTCAACTAATCTCCTCTTAGATTTCGATAATCCTAAGACTAGAGGTGGTAAAAAAACATGGAGACCTAGGAAATAGAGTAAAGCAAATAATTAAAGCCTATGGTTAGTTTAGATAATTTTCATGTATTTTATTATAATAAAATGGAAAAATAAAAACACTTATACAAATTTATAGCTAAAAAGATTTTGGGGTTGGTGTTTTAGTATTTATTCTCTTATTTATCATATCTTAAAATGTTCTTATCAAAATTTATACTTGCTGTTTTTTTCTATATATTTAGATTATTTTTAACTTTTCTATGTGCATTTAAATTTATAATAAGCATATTTCTGTAAAGTTTAAAGTTTAAAGTAGGTGATAGTTAAGGTGGCATGGTTTAAACCTTGTCCGATCGGGGTTTGTTTGTCCTGCAATCTCTTACTTTAGGCAGATTCAGTATATTAAACTACTCGTTGTCGCTGGCTATGTGACTCTTTATTCGGTTCAGGAGGTCTTTACTATTTCTTTTCTTTAGCGTCAAAACGATGGAGACAAGTCTTGCATTCACCTTATTATTTCTGTAAGATTATGGTAGAAAATAGAAGATTATACTGAATAATACAAATATAAATTACTCATTAAAAATTAATCTGTTTAACCATAATCACCTTAACTACATTATTTTAAAATCATTCATCATAGCCCTTATCCTTATACTTTGTCTTTAGCATTTTTATTCTAATTATATTATAACTTTAATACATATTTTTTTCTACATCATTTATAAAATCATCCAATTCTATTTGATCAAGTTATCACCTTAACCGCATTTTTCATATACTCCTTTAAAACTACAAATTATCAAGTACCCCAAAATCTAGTTTTAAAATTTATGAATCATAAGTTAATCTGTTTACTATATTCCAATCAAGTTCATACCATTTCTAAGCTAATAAATAATGAAAGATGAAAAATTGAATCGCCCAGTTGATCGAAAATCAGGTTCGAACAAAGAAGATCCTTCAGCACCACAAATAACTGTAATTTCAGGAGACATACCAGCTTCAGATAATAACAATGAAAGCACTTCAGCCAAAGGTAAAACCAAAATAACTACTTCAGAAAAAGCTGCAAAATTCCTCGACTCCAACCCAGTAACAATCACAATGAACATCGCAACAATTTACGTGTTATTCGGTGATGACATAAAACTCTTAGGCTTTTCCAAATCAGCAGATGATGGTTTTTCATCTTTAGTTGTTGTCTGTTTATTTCTTTTTTCTCTAGAACTTATACTATCTTTTATATACAAACCCTCATACAAATGGAGCTTTTATTTTTGGTTAGACCTTATAGCCACACTTTCTCTTATTATAGACTTAAGTTGGATTATGGAAAGTGCTCTTGGTTTATCAAGTAATAGTTCAGATAGTCAATCTTTACAAAAAGCTGGAGAAGCATCAAAAGCTGGGGCTAAATCCACACGTGCTTTGAAAATTATAAGGATAATAAGATTGATACGTATTGTAAAATTGTATAAAAATATAAAAACAGCTTTAAGAAACCGTGAATTGAAAAAAAAAAAAGATGAGGATACTGAACAGAATTTCTCTGAAGTCTCAGAAAGTAAAGTTGGTAAAAAGATGTCAGAGGTTATAATGAAAAGAGTTATTATTATTGTCCTTGCTTTGCTTTTTATATTACCTTTATTTGAGACTGATTTTTATTTCAGTTATCAAACAAGTTGGGAATTTGGCACAACTGAATTAAATACTTTTCTTAATCAGGATGGGTTTAATGAAACTAAAGATGAATATTGGTCTTATCATAAAAATAATATAAGACCTATTGTGTACTTGACATATACAACAGGTGATGGGCAAAATTGGATTGTTTCATCAGATAGTATTAATTATTATGATTTAAGATACAATGAGATTTTTTATGCATCAAGTGGGAATATTGTATCGATTTTCGACTTAAGATATGATGTGAAACTGACTGCACTACTTAATGTGTGTAGGACTATTTTTATATGTGCTGTGCTTATGTTAGGGTCGATATATTTTTCTAAAGACTCTGAGGATTTAGTGATTAAACCTATTGAGAAAATGATAGAAAAAGTTAAGATTATAGCAAAAAATCCTATTGCTGCTGCGGAAATACAGGAGATGTCGAATAAAAAAGAAAAGGAAGAAGCGGAACAGAGAAAATGTTTTGGTTTGTGCAAAGCTGAGGTGAAAAAAGTAGATTATGAGACTAAACTGCTAGAAAACACAATATTAAAAATAGGTGTTTTGCTAGCATTAGGCTTTGGTGAAGCTGGATCTCTAATAATTGGAGGCAATGTCGAAACAGGTGGCGATGTAGACCCAATGGCTAACGGTAACAAAGTTATCGGTATATACGGTTTCTGTGATATCCGTAACTTTACCGATACAACCGAAGAGCTCCAAGAAGGAGTCATGATGTTTGTTAATGAAATTGCCCAAATAGTCCATGGTTTAGTGGATAAATACTTAGGTGCAGCAAATAAAAACATAGGTGACGCATTTCTTTTGGTATGGAAATTTTATCATGAAGAGCTATTTCTTGATGAAGACGATAAAATTGTCAGAAACCCAACATCAAAACGTGCCCAATACTTACCAGACGTCACTTTAATATCATTTTTAAAAATCCTTGCTAAAGTTAATAAAGATCCAGCTATATTAAAATATCGTACTAACCAAAAACTACTCCAACGTATGCCAAATTATGAAGTAAAAATGGGTTTTGGTATGCATTTAGGTTGGGCAATTGAAGGAGCGATAGGTAGTCAGTTCAAAATTGACGCTTCATATCTATCACCAAATGTTAATGTAGCTTCAGCTTTAGAAGGTTCAACTAAAATTTATGGTGTTCCTTTATTAATCAGTGGAGCTTTATATGATGCTTTTTCTGAACCGGTTCAAAGATATCTAAGACTTATCGACACAGTTATAATAAAAGGTAATGCTAAACATCTAAGATTATATACAAGCGATTGTGAATTTTCTGAATTCACAGCATCAAGAGGAGCGGATAGATCAAAGACTTACTTTAGAAAAAAAAGAAGGGCTATTAAAAAAGGTTTAGAAAAACAAGAGTTCACTACTGCTGATATGTACTCTAAATCTAAAGAAATTGCTCTTATGAGAAAACCTTTTACTCGGGAGTTTTTTGATTGTTTTAGCAAAGGGATGAATAATTACCTTAGTGGCATGTGGCAAATGGCTAAGACACAGTTTGAAAAAGTTTTAGCTTTACGAAGCAGAGATGGACCAACCCTAGCTTTAATGAGTTTCATGAGTGAATCAGCATTTAAAGCTCCTTCTCATTGGAAAGGGGCAAGATATTTAGGTTAGTTTGAATAGAATATATTAAATACTATCTAAGTCTTATATAATCTGGTACCCATAAAAGCAAATGATCATTTCCTGTAGCTAAAACACAATATTCAGGACTCCAAGCAATAGTTTTTATACTTTTAACATTACCTTTGAGTTCATGAACTTTCTGACAATTTTCAACATTAGCTACAACAACATTATATGTTTTATCACAACTTGTAAACATATAACGACTATCAGGGGAAAAAACTGAAGGGCAAATCCCATTACCTAAGAACTCTTTGAAGACATTTTTGATTTTCCCATCTAAAGAGTCGAGAATATACACAATATTAGTCTTTGTATTGACAAGAATATATTGCCCATCATTAGAAAAGTCAATTGATATTATTTCAGAGCCTTCGAAGTACCACAAAGCAAAGGAGCCTTTAGAAAATTGTCTTGTATCGAAAACTTGGACGACGTTTTTGTACCGTCCTTGGCTTATTATTGAATATGCAGCGACGAATATTAGTCCATATGGATCGTATTTACATATTATACTACCAATAGACTCATTAAGTTCTAATCTGCCTATTGTCCGTCGATAGTTTAAGTCATGAATACTGATTTGTTTTGTATCGGCTGATATAAAAATATCATCTCGAGGAGATATATCAAGACTAGAAAGAGAATTTACTGGAAATGTGTGAATGATTCTTGTGGTTTGAAGACTCCAGTAATCTATAGATTGAGAAGATGCTGAAAGGAAACTATAAGGGTTGTTTGAAAAATGAATCATGTAACTATCTGATGGGATTGACTTTTCATGTGTACCTTTGAGGACATTATATAAGTTTATTGTGTTGCTAGAAGAGAGCAAAAACTGACCATCTGGAGAAAAACTGAGACTTGTTATGTCGGAAGTGTCTTTAAAAACTTTTGCTACTTCGATTGACTGTAAGATTGTTGGCGTTAACTCGACTGCATCCATTTTTTTATATATTAGGGGTGTTATAAGAATATAAACTACCACGGTTTAATTAGATTTTATTATTTAAAGAAAACTGTTTTTTTATGTGCATTAAAACTATAGATAGGATTTTATGTTTTAGGGTGATCAAAAAGTAAAGTGTGTAAAAAAAAATCCAGCATTACAGTTTTAAAATTTAAGTTGTATTGCTGATTATAATACTAAAAGATATAATAATATTCTTCTTGAGTAGTCTTTTGATTATAAAAACCTTATCATATAATATTATATATAATAAAACATAAAAAACTTATTATTTTCAAAAAAGCCTTACCTCATAACCAAAAAAGCACGTTAAAGTTTCATCTCTTCTTATACAATACTAAATAAGTTAATTAAGTATTTACAATTCTTCACTGGCTGTACTGCTTGACTCGAATTTTAAAAATTTCTCATCATAAATTATAGGGTTGATTCTATGTCTTGTTGGAGGCCTTTCCGAGAACCTGGAAAAAAGAGGAGAAGGAAGAGATTTGCTTATTGGAAAACTGTTTGGCGAATTAAGTATGTTACTAAGCTCTGAATGTAAAACTTCATTTTCTTGATCACAACTATAAGACCTTGGAGCATTAAACAAACTGTTATTTTTTTCTATTGTCATTAAGCTACTAGTTAGTTCTAATAGTCCAACTTCCTCTTGATTTCCAGAGCAGTTGGCCACCTCCCATTTTTGCAGTAGACCAATTGTATCAAAAGGATTAGTTATTGTCGGTCTTTGAATGCTCTCAGCTATTCTCATTGGTTTGGGAGACAAGATGGCCGGTCCTTCAGATTTTCTGACGAGTTTTTCCATAAATTATTAGACTTAATGGCTTTAAAGTTTTATTGTCTTTTCGGCTATTTTTTAAGTTTTTCACTGTAGTTTTATAAGAGATCATTAGAAGATGAAGTTGTTTGTAGGGGTTTTATTTGAAGATATGGTTTTATATGCGAAATTTTAGCCTGGAAAATTGGATGAGAGGATTTTTATGATGGATTGTGTAGGATTTAAGAGGTTTTTTGGAGTTTTGTGAATGAGTTTATAAGAAGTTTTGTTTTTTTGTGTTGGAAGAGTTTTGTAGTGTTTTGTATGAAGGAGTTTAAGAATTTGGATTTGGGATATCAGAGGTTGTAGGATTATGAAGGGATTAAAGGATGATTTAAGTTAGAATTGAATTATTGTGAATTGTGGGAAGTGAGGAAGTGATATGATTTTTACGAAAGGTATTGGGAAATTAAATAAAAAATGCATACAGTGAGATTTGAACTCACGCGGAATTGCTTCCAGTAGATCTTGAGTCTATCGCCTTAGACCACTCGGCCATGTATGCTTTTCTTTATACAAAATTTCCCTGTTAAATATAGCATTGATGATGAAAATCAAAGAGTTTTGGGTAATTTTATATTAGCAGATGTGGTTTAGGTTCGAATGAAATTTAGGATTTTTTATAAGAGAATTTTGATAATACAAAAATGGATCCNTTTAGGATTTTTTATAAGAGAATTTTGATAATACAAAAATGGATCCAAGTATTTTTAACACAACTTTTCAAGAATTATGCATAAACGATCATTCCTCAACCCAAAACCTACTATTTTTTCCTTTACTAGCTTCTTTACCCCCTCAAGAAAAGTTAAAAATTACTCTGCCACCATTAGAAAAACCTAAAAAGCCAATCAAAACCGTATCATTAGAAAAAGAATTGTCAAATAGTTCAAACATAAAACCAATTCCTTGGCGACCAAATGGACGTAAGCGGCAAAACGACTCTCCTCAAGACCAAACCAAAGCTTTTGACCCAAGCGAGAACTCCCGCACAAAACTACCAAACGACTCAGAAAGTGACTCCCGCCGAAGAAAAATCCAAGAAAACGGGGAATTCGTCTCAGCCCACAGTCTAATTTCCACAAAACCCCCGCAAAATTCATCCCCAGGGCCAAAAAACCCTTTAAAAAAGCCTTTCACCTGTCCTTTACGTGGGACAAACCCATCCGAGGCACAAAAAGAAGATTCTAAAATCACTGGCATAGAAGAAAAACTAATCGAAATGATTGAAAGTGAAATCATAACAAGAAATCCATGTGTTAAATGGGATGATATAGCAGGTCTTGAATTTGCTAAAAAAACAGTCAATGAAGCAATTGTTTGGCCATTAAAACGACCTGATCTTTTTAAAGGTATAAGAGCTCCACCTAAAGGTCTTTTATTATTTGGTCCACCAGGTACAGGTAAAACTATGATAGGTAAAGCTATAGCAAGTGAAGTTTCAGCTACATTTTTTAGTATCTCAGCTAGTTCAATAACCTCAAAATGGGTAGGTGAAGGGGAAAAATTAGTTCGAGTTCTTTTTGCTTTAGCAATAAAAAACCAGCCATCAATAATTTTTATAGATGAAATTGACTCTTTATTAAGCAGTAGAAATGATGGAGAACAAGAAGGGAGCAGAAGGATAAAAACTGAGTTTTTAGTACAAATGGATGGAGCTGGGACTAATCCTAATGATAGGATTTTACTTATTGGAGCTACGAATAGACCACAGGAACTTGATGAAGCTATGAGAAGGAGGCTTGCGAAAAGAATGTTTATACCTTTACCTAATGCTGATGGTAGACGAGCTATATTGAAAAATCTTTTGAAATCTGTACCTAATGTGATTGGAGATAAGGAAGTTGAGGAGATTGTTAAAAGATCTAAAGGGTACTCTGGAAGTGATATGAAAAATTTGTGCACAGAAGCTAGTATGGTACCTTTAAGGGATATTGGGGATATTTCAAATTTGGTTGTTGATGAAATACCTCCTGTTGGACTTGAACATTTTATAATAGCACTTGATGGGATTAGGTCTTCGGTATCACAGACTGATATACAACAACTTCTTTTATGGAATAAAGATTTCGGATCTTTTCAGTTTGATTTTTCTTCACTTGATACATAGTTTTACTTATGGGCGAAATTTGTTAAAAATTTTTGTATTAGGATAAGATTTTAGGTTTTTTAAAGATGATGTTTAGATAATGGGATGCAATTTAGAAAAATTAATGCAATCTATGATTGGTAGATGATATTTGATAAGGGTATACTTTAGGTTAAATTGTGGAAAAACTATTAAAAAATATTCTAAGATTTCAAAATCTTCCGATATTCCTAAAGTATTTTCCCTTTACCTCAAATCTTATCCTGTTAAAATCCCCACTTATCAAAAAACCCTAAAAAACTAATCTCATCTTCCGACACAACCTACAAAAAATCCCATTAACACTTTTATTCCTAATAATTCTAACATCAACCTAAAAAACCATGCATGATCTTTTTTTTTTTGTCGAATCCTGAGTTTTCTTTTCCTCAGTATTAAGAGCTTTATTACTAATTTTTTCTTGAGTATCAACTCGAATACTATTATTCTTTTTTTCTTCCTCCCTACTAAGTCTATGTCGATTTTTTTCTTTAGTAGGGTTATTAAGGATAATCCAATCATAAATAAAGTCACATTCATATTGAAGCTTAGTAAATAATCCTTTAAACAATCTTCTAAGATAAGCATAATCAGGTTGTTCTTCAAAACCAAGAGACTTGCAGTAATTTAAATATACAACAAATTCTTCAGGAAACCCTTTGCATAATTCTTCAAGTGTAGTGCTTTGTTTGATTTCGAAAATCCTTTTATATTTTTCTTCTCTGTTTCTTGTATCAATACCTTGCCATGGTAAGGTTCCTTTAAGAAAATACATTAAAACATAGCCGATACCTTCTAAATCATCACGTCTTCCTTGTTCAAGTCCAGCATGAGTATTTATTGAAGCGTATCTGGCGGTTCCAGTTAAACTTTTACCTTCACGACATGGGATGTGTTTACCTGTTCGATCTTTATACCTTTTGGCTAAACCAAAGTCGATTATGTAGATCAAAGAACTTCTTTTCCCTGTGCCTATAAGAAAATTGTCTGGTTTCACATCGCGATGTAGAAAACTTTTTGAATGGATGTATTCAATCCTTGATATCATTTGATCTGCTATCATTAGAACTGTTTTTACTGTGAACTGCCTATTGCAATCATTTAATAGATCTTCTAAGCTTTTACCAAGTAAGTCCATAACCATTACGTTATAGTTACCTTCGTTACCTGACCAATGAACTGCAGGGATTCCGGGGCCTCCTTGTAAAAGCTTTATTAGTTTGCTTTCATATGCAAGTTGTGGATGTCGTGTGCTGGTTTTTTCAAGTTTTATTGCTACATCATCGTTGCTTTCTAGGTTGATACCTTCAAAAACTTCTCCAAATGATCCTGATCCTATTTTCTTAATAATTTTGAATTTTCCTCCAACCCTAATTTCTTGCATGCCTTGCATTTATTTTTTCTAATGCATTTTCTAATTACTTCTTATTATATTTTTTTTTAGAATATATTCTATAGTATTAACATAGAAGTGTACTTATTCTTTTGTTAAATGCATACAATTAGGAAAATTTTTCTAGTTTTTTATGCTAAAGTTGTAAAATTATTATTTAAGACCCTGTGGATTAACATAAACTTACAAATAAATCATGAGTTATAAATATAAAAAGAAACAGAATATGAATTTAATTTTCTAAGAAAACACAGTAAAATTTCTAAAATAAATTAATCAATCAAGTCAGATTTTATTCACTACTAAAATCAAAAACCTTTTTTTCATAAAACCTTATAAATTTTCGATATAAATATTAGATGTCTATTTTTCTTATAATTTTTACCTATTTTAATGTGAATTATAAAGTAATAGCATTTTTTCCCAAAAAATCAAGATTTCATATAAACTTTAAATATTTTACTTATATCTACCTAATATTTAATATCATTTCCATAACCTTTCTAAATTCTATCATTTTATCAAAATTTACCTTCAAATTTAACCCTTATCTAATAACTTCCTCCACTCTATTCACCACCTCTATTAAACTAATAATTGATCTAATAAAGCATTTACTTACAAAAAAACCTAAAATCATCAAACTTTTACTATATTTCCTTAGTAAATCCTATCTAATTTCCTAACATCAACCTTTAACATCTTATTAAATACAATCCTATAACATCTTAATTTTCCCAATCATATGGATTTCTCAGTCTAGGTTGGAAATAACTAAAGAAAAAGTAATAACTACATGCAGTAGGGGTTAATAACAATACAGAAAATATCCAATAAGGAATCACTTCACTAATATCACCAGTTTTATTGTAAGCCTTAATCCCCATACCACAAACAAAAATCAAAAGTAACGAAAGCAGTATCATAATTACAAGTCTACGATAAGGAAACCCATAACTCTTATTGATCTCTTCAATTTCAAAGCTTTCCATATCAGGAGGGACTAGTATTTCTGGTTCTGTGTCACTTTTCATATTTAATTATCCCTTATTTAAAAGTTTTAGGTTTTCTTTATCAGCTATTGCATCTCTAACTGTTGATAGGTACCAGCTTCCAAAAATAAATCCACATAATAAAACTATACTTGCGGCAAGCATAAACCATTGAGCACTTTCTGCATATTCAGTTCCCACAAAGTCGGAGTACTCAGATACAAGAATTATTCCCAAACTAAAACCTAATTGGGAGCAGAAACAAGCAAAAAGCCAACTGAGATAACAAATTAGCCTTAGAGGAGAACTGTATGTTGTATGGCTAAACATGGAAAGTACAAAAATTATCAGTCCTGTAACTAAATAACAGAGATCATACCAATCTGCTGATCCTGATTTTGCACAGATCAAAATACCTGTGATTAAGTCAGCAAGGCCTATAAGAATCTGTATCGCAGTAAATATTCGAAAGGTGTAATAAACGCACTGACTGCCTACAAATTCATCAGGCTTTTTAATAGCAAGCATTCTAACTTAATTTTTATTATTTCTTAATACTTATGAATATTAAGCCATTCTCCATATATTTTCAATCCTCTAAAATCTTTAGTATTATAAGATTAACTTAAAAATCCATATTTCTCATCAAAACTCATAACTTGTAATCAATGGCTAACAGATCTTTAGCTGAAGCAGTTATTGCAGAGATAAATCTCTGCCGTAGCAATCCAGGGAAATACTCAGATAAGTTATCAGCAACCCTCAAGTTCTACAATGGCAATGTTTTTGAGAAGCCAGGGGCAACGCCAATTGAGACCGAAGAAGGTCCAGAAAATGTTCAAGAATGCATCCAACAGCTTAAATCTACAAGTTCTTTGCCAACAATGAAATGGTCTGATGCTTTAGCAAGTGCTGCACAAGTTCATATAGACGATATAGGTCCAAAAGGTGCAATGGGACATACAGGCACTGATGGCTCAGATCCAGGTGAACGTATAGAACGTTTTGGACAATGGGAAGGGACAATAGGTGAGAATATAGACTATGGGAATACAACAGCAGAAGATATTGTTGTAAGTTTACTTATAGATGATGGGGTGACTACAAGAGGACATAGGACCAATATTCTTAAAGCTGAACATCTTTTTTCAGGATGTGCTTATGGTGATCATTCAGATATGGAACATGTTTGTGTTGTTGTTTTTGCTCAAGGGATTAGTGATAGTGGGAAAGCAACTACTCCAGCTGAAGCTGTAAAACCTCCTCAAAAATCATCATCCCCAGCACCAGCTCAAAGAAAAGAAGAACCTAAACCGGCTGTTCAGAAAAAAGAAGAACCTAAGCCTACACCTAAAAAAGAAGAACCAAAACCTGCACCTAAAAAAGAAGAACCTAAAGGAAAACAACCTGCAAAACCTGTACCAAAACCAGCTGTTGTTCAGAAAAAAGCCCCAGCTGGACCATTTGATCCTAAAGATTATGTTAAACCTGGGATAAATGCTGATGAGATCCAAGAAATCAAAGAAGCTTTTGACCTTTTTGATAGTGATGGGTCAGGAACTGTTGAACCAGGAGAACTTAAAAATGCTATGGTCAGTTTAGGATTTGAAGCTAAAAATGCAACATTATTCCATATGATCAATGATTTAGATAAAGATGGTTCAGGGGCTATTGACTTTGATGAGTTTCTTGATATGATGACTAGTACTATGACTGAAGCTGATAGTAAAGAAGATATTAAAAAAATCTTCAATCTTTTTGATACAGAAAAAACAGGGACTGTCACGATTAAAAGTTTAAGGAAAATTATTGCTGATCTTGGGGAAGCATTGACTGAAGATGATATGTTAGACCTGATTAAAAAAGGCGACTCGAATGGAGATGGCCAAGTCACATTCGACGACTTTTATAATATCATGACTAAGAGGTTTTAGATGAAGATCTTTAAGTTAGAAAATTTTAGGAAATATTTTATTATGTATAGTAAAGGGTATTAAAAAATATTCAAGTGAATAATGTTATTTTGATTATAAAGGAACTACTTTTATTTCCTCTTCAGCTAGATTTATAGCATCATTATTTGCTTGAATAAGATCTTTTTGAATTTCAAAAGATTGAGACCATGCATTCAATATTCTCGTCTGATATTCAAAAAAATTATCAAAAACATGTTCACTTTTAAATAGAATCCTATTAAGTTTTTTATTTTTTAAATTCACAATTGAGTGTTCAATAAGTTTATGTTCAATCGGTAGAAAAAACTCTAAAGCTTGCATTCTTACTAATTCTATAAACTTTGTAGCATTTTGATTATATTTTGTATCCATATATATAAAGTGTAGAATGCTAAGAATTATCCCGTTTTTTGTTAATTCATTTTTATCATATTCAATACAAGAAAAACCTAATTGACTCCACATAGATTCTGTATTTTCAAAGATTGGATTTTTACAGTATCTTACATAATAACTCATAAAAATATTACGATGAAGCTCAATTCTATTATTGAAATTTGTTAATCCAAGTTCCATGAGAAAAAATGCGTTTTGTTCTTGAAAATCTGTATATGGAATATTTTCTGGAGTCGTAAAACAACACATAAGCTTTTTGAAGAAGGGAGGATTAGACCATAATTTTTTTTTTTTGTAAGGCTGACTTAGTAGTTGTCTTATTATTTGTTCATAGGTTAAAGCTTCAGCACTACACATAAATGGGCTTTCGCTATAGTTGTCTTGTACAATTCGAATGGAATATGATGATTCTATGCTTATTGGGCATTTTAATTTAGACCTAGATTCATTTTCATCTATAGTTTTTGAAATGCTACTTGAGATAGAAAATTTTTTTTCCTCATCATTCTGATCTAAATTAAATCCTGGAGTTATTGCACTTGATGGTAAAATACTATCTTGGCTATCATCAGATTTTATTCGACTACGAGCCTCAATGAAATTATCCTGACCATCTAAACCCTGTCCAGATACACCAGATTCATTAGAACTTTTAGGAATTGAAAAATCTTCAATTTTAATTGGTGAAGGACTAGTCCTATGTTCTTTATTTTCATTACGTCCAGTATTTGGATTAAGTAATACCAAATTAGAACTACTCATTTGATTAGAACTAATATACAAAGAATTGATAAAATTTTGAGGCACTCCAGTAAACTGAGCTACAGGCAGAGGATCCTGGAATGAGTTTTTATAAAATTTCCCATGTGATTTTGTAGGATTTATATATAAAAAAGTATCTGTGCCACAATTTGAAGATGAATCATGGATAATATCTTTCCTCTCTTCCCCCGAATACATTTCATATCCTATTCCATGCATAGAAGGACTTAAAATAATCTTTGGGGTACTTTTATCATCAATAAAATTTTGCTTGTAAAAACCTAAGCTTTCGTTTTTCGGGCTTGAAGATTTTCCTAATTCTATTTTTTTAACTGGATTATAAATCATGCTTGCAGTTGGGACATTATTAGTATTCATTTGTATTAATCCAATTTTGTTAGGTAAAATCCCTTTATTTGTTTCTTCTAAATCAATACTAGAACTTGATGAGCTTCTTGAATTACTATTAGACTTCTTAGAATTATGATTACTTAACATAATATTTTCTTGAATGTCTTGAGAATGTTTTCCTTTGCTTATCATATTTTATTACAATTTTTTAGGATATTGCGGGAAATTCAGGGTATTTTGTATATATTTTATAATAAGTATTTATATAAGAAATAGATAATTGATATGACTGGAGAAGTTGTTGAAATAAAAATTATGGGGTGATAAAAATGCTTGGAAATAAACTGGAAAGTTGATGGGATATTAAGGAGGGGTTTATATGTGGTATCGATTTTTGATATTAAAATTATTTAATTATGGACAGGGTTAAAGTGTTTCCGGATAGTGGGGCAAGGTGGACAAACAATAATGCTTTCCCTAGAAGAGTAAAGACAATATTCCCTAAAAAGAATATTGGACACCTTAAACCAAAGATGATCACTTGTACAATGCTTACTGTACTACTAAGTTCACTTTCAATTTTTATTGCAGTTGTAGAAAATCGAGCTCATAAAGCTAGAGTTATTACAATCAACTCATTCACATACTCTTTACGACTTGCCCTAATAGGAACATCTCTTCTGCAAGGAATACTGTTAATTATATATTGGTCCTTAAGATCAAAAGTTAACAAAGCATATAACATGTTTTTTTCCAAAAGTGGTGTTTTCGCTGGTAACGACTGTAAAAAACTTATGGCGTTTGAATTTATACTTATTAGTATAGTGCAGCCTTATACTTATAACACAGTCATATTTGATAATGAATATAATTTTGTCACACTTGATGACTTAATAACAATATGTGTGTTATGTAGAAGCTACTTTTTATTCAAACTATTATACGATGCATCTTATTATAATTCTTATAGAGCACAATGGGTTGGGTAAGATATATACAGGAATTTGACAGATGTAGAGAATATGATGAAATTCGCTTTGAAAGCTTTTTTACAAACACAAGTTTATAGTTTTATTATAGGAATGTTAGTGTTATCAGTAATGTTTTTTGCTTTGATCATAACTACAATAGAAAAAGAGCTTCATCAACAAGTCCGAACTTATTCAGATGCAATTTTCCTAACTTTTGTCACAGAAATTACTATAGGATATGGAGATACTGTCCCATCTGTAGTTGTAACACAACTTGTAAGCGTTTTAACTTGTTTTTGTGGAGCATTTATGTTTGCTATGCTTTTAATCTCTATACAAAACACTATTGATCTTTCAGATAACGAATCTTCAGCTTTCAATGATATAAAATATGTTATTGATTCTAAATCTTTAAACAAACTCGCAGTAAAAGTTGTCCAGAATTGGTGGACTTTAAGCAAAATGCGGAAAAAAAACCTCCCTCGTTTTACCCAAGTCGTTAAATATAATAAAAATCTAGCGAAATTCAGGTTGACTAGAATGAAAAATAATGCAGGCCATAATACTAATATGAAAACAACAATTTATAATATGGGTTGGACTTCAAGACAAAGAACTAAACAACTTTGCAAATCTTTTAAAGAATTAGATGATTATGAAAAAATCTCAACAGCTTTACTTAAAAAACAGTTGGTAATATCAAAAAAAAGTACTTTTATAGAGATGAATTGTCAAGAAATACTTGAAAACCTTACAGGAGTAAGAGATGATAAGAATTATGTGAGACTTCCTAGTTTTAACCCTCGTGGAAGTTCTCTTAATAATAACTTGGCTTCTTTGAAAAAACAGAAAGATATGGCGGTTAAAAGATTGCTTATGCGGTTTTCGCAAAGCACTGTTTATGATACTGAAGATAACTTAACACCTGCACTTGAAAAGAAAAAATAGATTTTGGAGTATTGAGGAAATAATATAAGTTTTATTAATAGAAATTATGTATAAAGGTTAATGTTTTTATAGGAAAATACATGATTTTTGATGTATGTAGATAATTTTGATATATTATATGATGTATTTATAGGGAAATACATATATTTATGCAATCTAAGGTAGCTGGTGCTAGGCGTGTCTCTCCTAACAACCCCCTTCAGGTTCGATTCCTGACTTTAGACCCTTTTAACTTTTTATAGTAAATCATGAAAAGGACTATTTCTTATAGTTTTTTTTTATCATTATAATATATAGCAAAAACTATGGAATATGACTTTGCTCAATTACTAATTGATGGTAGAAGAAGAGAAAGAATATGGAGAATCAAGCAGGCTTTAGAAATAGCAGGGATTATATTGATTTCATCTCTTATTATAATAACTATAATTTCACTTTACTTATATTTACAAGGATTCAACTTTGCTACTATTTTACCTTTATTTGCATCTTCTGTATATAAAGTTCCTATATATTCCAAGAATATTCCTAATGATTTTTGTATACAAAATACATATTTAGAACAATATCAATTTAGCCTGTTAAATTCAAATTTTTCTAATCATCCTCAAGGGTCTTTTATATTTATTGATGAATATTGGATTAGATTCAGATACATTTTTATGAATATTTTAACCTTATGGTTTGATTCTGGAAAGTCTCCGAAAATTTATTTTGAAATAGAGGTCAGTTAAATGATCATGCCTTTATGGGTAGAAATTAGATTGAATATAAGATTAATGTGGTTTTTCTATTAAGAGGCTTTTTTTGTTGAAATAAACCATTTTCTATAGATTTAGATTTTTTATAACCAAAATGTTTTAATAAGTTCATTTATTTTAGGGATTTTTATAAGCTTCAGATAAGTAGGATGTATTTATTTATACATATTATTATTATTTGAAGGAAAAAAATATGTTTAGACAATCTTAGAAAAAATAACTAGGATTTAAAAAAGCAAAATAGGCTATATCTTTTGGTTTATAGTTTAATTACTTAATGAGAAATGAAATTGAACTGAGTTTATAAGTAGACCTACGAATCAAAGAACTCAAATTGAAATTGATGAAATTATAAATGAAATAATACAAAAGTGAGTGCAAGCCTATGACAAAGTACATTATAATGTAAGCATCCTAGAAAATTAGCATTAAAGTTCTTGCTGAAAATCCTAATTCAAAAATAATAGGCAATTTTCTTTCATAGTAAAATACAAAAGCATCATTACAACCCACTCTATTATAACTAAATATTTTATAAAGTAATACTGATTTTATATATATTATTTGACTAACAGATTTTCTTTATACATCACTCTACCTTTCCCATAAAAAAAATCCTAACACTTAAACTCATAATAAAATCAAATAGCTATAAATATGGACAATCAAGAAATCCAAGCTCTTGAAAAATTCATCCTGTCAAAGCTCTGCGAAAAAGCTAAAAAACCTAATCTCTCTATACCTGAAGACCTCCTTAAAGCTTTCCCCCCAGAGTCTCCTATCAAAAAGTACCTTGAAGCTCGGCGTCTGTTAGCTTCTGATAGCACCAATCCTGACCTAAACGAAATTCTTCAACAAATGAAGTCTTCCAACAGCCCATTTTACAATAAATGTCAGCTCCACAAATGGCTTATAGACTACGATAAGACCCTAAACCCTTCAATCCTCCAGGAAATCAATAAAAAATATTTCAATTTTAGTTTCGATTATGCCCCACCTAGAAATGTTCAATCACAAGAAGCTGAAATTTATCCTGAAAAACTCGACCTTGTTATACAAAATTTATCAGTATGTGAAAAAGATGAAAAGGCTTTTAATTCACTTACGGACTTGGGTAAACTTTTTATTGATATTACTAATACTTCAGATAAAATATTCAAAACAATACTAAAATCCAATTATTTATGTGAACATAAAAAATTACCAATAAGACTAATAGAGTTTATGAAAACATTTAAAATTACTGAATACAATTGGTGCTTTCAAAAAATGATTAAAAGTCAATTAAAAGATCTAAGCAAAATAGATAAAAATGTATGGAAAAATGATGATTTTGTCAAAGCATGGGTGATGAAGAAATATTATGCTAAAAGTGAAGAGATGAATATAAGTCAGAAATATGAGTATTTTAAGTATGTATTTGCGAAAATAGAAAATAATAAACAATTGCCGAATTCAATAAAAAGTGTTTTGTTATATAATATATTGATTTGTGAGATTAAATTGGGTAAATGTGAAGAGGTATGGTTTATGAAATATCTTCCATATCATCGAAGTTATTCTTATTATTTAGAGTCAGGAGTTGATGGGTATAGTTATAATACTTATTCACATTTATTTTGTATAGATTTAAGCTTAGGGGAAGATGCGATTCTTAGATATTATATTGAAGGTTTATTTGAGAAAGGATTAAAAATTTATAATAAACTAAGCAAGTTCTTGAAAGAAGATTATTTGATGAAATTTAAGACTGAAGCTTTACAAGTTAAAGGAGAACCTTTAGAAAAATTAGATAAAAAGTATATAAATAGCCAATTGCTCACTTCGATTGAACTTGAACCATGTAAAGATAATCCTAAAGAGTTTACAAGGAAAGAAAATGTGAAGATTTCTATGAGGATTAAAAACATACAGAGATTATTAGTTAAAGTTCTTGAACTGAACCCTAAAAACTATTATATGAAAAGTAATCAAGAAATCACATCAAACATAAAACTCGATGGACTTGTTGCAAAAAGCGAATACACCTACGAGTTCTCAGAATCCCCTCAAATCCGTCTAATAAAAGAATTTGAGTTCTCAGAACTCGCAAACAAAGTCGGTATTTTCGTAATCGAATTTTTCGGGAACTCTCGCCAAAGCCGAATTATTATAAAAAAAGGTAGTCTTCGTTATATATCCAAACAAATCCCATCAGGTCATGAGTTTTACATCTTAAACGAAGATAATGAGTTATGTAAAAAATCAGGATTATATCTAGACACACGATATTATGAATCTGATAAAACAGGAAGAATTCTTATCCCATATGCAAAAACCTCATCTCAAAAAAACATAATCTTAACAGATAGAAAAATTTCAGAATTCGTGCAAAATTTCCCTCAACTAAACGAATATTATAAACTTCGTACAGCTTTTATTATCCACGAAGAACAGTTTGTAGCAGGTAAAACAGTAACAATTTATTTAAAACCAAAACTTTTTATAAACGGTGTGCAAACCTCATGCACTTTATTAAAAAAACCTAAATGTTCAGTTAAATTCACTGATTGCGATAATATATTGTCAATAAAAAATTTCGGGGATTTAGAAATTGATGATAGTGGCAAAGCTCTTGAGTTATCTTTTGAATTCCCAGCGCATATATCAAAATTAGATATCGAGTTTTCATCTGAAGTGGAATTAAATGATAAAACCATGTTGCCGTTAAATAGTTTGTATGTAAAAACTTTTAATCATACAACAAATATTGTCAGTTTATTTCTTTGTTTTAATGAGAATGGGTATGAGTTTTTAATGAAAGGGAGAAATGGAGAACCAATTATAAACCAAACTATAAAACTTGAATTATCACATGTGTATTGGAATAATCCAATCAGTTATTTTTTAACAACTAATTCTCAAGGGAAAATAATTCTTGGACAACTTTCTGATATAAAAAGTATGAAAGCTAGTTTTACTAATGCGAATAATTTGATTCAGTATTATAGTTGGGAAATCTCAAATTTTAAAGAGAAAATAGAGTACCCGGAAAATATTAGAATATGTGAAGGAGATGAAATAAAAATACAAGTGAAGAGTGAATATAAAGAAAAAGGTATTGAGAATTGTGTAAGGCTTTATTCGATAGTAAAAGCAGGTGTTATAGACTCTGAGATGAAGTTTTTAAAGCACGATAAAAGCAATAATTGTGTTATTATCAAAGGTCTTCGAATTGGCCAATACAATTTAACCTTTATAGATATTAATCATACTATTAGCATTCATATTTTAGAAGGGGGGTATTTTGATAGAAACGTAATACTTCAAGAAACTCAAGCTATTGTCAAAAGTAGAGACTATTTATCTATAGGTATAAAAGATGTTAAAGTGTCTAACAGTAGAAAATCTTCAAATAAAAACACTATCACTGTAAAAGTGTCTGGAAATACTACACAGCCAACTTCTGTTTATGCTTTGTTTTTCAATTACTTATCTGAAGAAACAAATGAAATTATCAACACTTTTTCAATATTAAGCGAAACTGATACAGCTGGTTTTATTACATTTACTAGACCTTATAACACTTATATGCCAAGCACTTTATTAGATCAAGAATATCAATATATTTTAGATAGAAAACAACTTCCAAGATTCATTGGAAACTCTTTATTAAAACCACAGATTCTTCTAAAAAGAAACTTCATCAAAAACACTGAAACTGAAACCCAAAAAGCTCAAACTGGAGATGATTTCAGTGAGCAAAACATGCAGAAATGCAAAGATATGAGGAAATACTCTCAAGATCCAGATAAGATAAGTGGAAGTAATTCCGTAATGGACATACCAGTTGATTTTCTCCGCAACCCAGCACAATTTGTCATAAAAACCGTTGAAGAAAATACATGCACAATAGAAATCCCAGGCGATTATTCTCAAGTTGTATTAATTTTATATAACTCAAATACATATGCTCACAAACTAGTCCCTTTAGTTCAGAATCCTAAACATAAGCATAAAGATCTTCGTCTTCTATCATCAGCGATAAATACAACAGAAGTGTGTAAGTCAAAAATCCTCCAAGCTGAAGATGAGTTTAAAGTTGAGTTTTCAAGTACATTATTAAACAATATTGATAGTTTTGAAAAATTGTTTTTTATGCTTCAAAAACTTATACTCATAAACAAGAGTACTATCAACCTTAAAGAATGGGGTTTTTTAGTTGATTGGCCAAGTTTGACTATAGAAAAAAAGCTTGAGTTTTATGATAAATTCACATGTCATGAACTTAATTTATTTATTTACAATCGTGATAAGCGTTTTTTTACAGATGTTGTATTACCATTTTTACAGACAAAAATGAAAAAAGATATGATTGACAAGTTTTTATGTGCTGAAGAACTTAGGGAGTATGCTAATTTTACATCGATTTCTAAGCTTAATAATTTAGAAAAAACTCTTTTGGCTTGTAGATTACAAAGTATTGATGTAGATTTATCACAAGCTATAGTTAAATTGCTTTTAAATGAAGCTGAAGCGATTAAAACTAATATACAGCTAATAAATGAAAGAATAGAAGCTATTTTAAAAAATACCCCTGATGATAAAGATGAAAAACCTGAAGTTTCAGAATTTTCTCCAAAGCGGGATGAGCAAAATAAGATTTTAATTGGAGGAAAACAATTTAATTTAATGACTAGATCTAAAAATCCAATTCAGGCAAAGGCAATGGCAATTAAAAAACGAATGAGAAGTAGTTCATCAAGTTCACAAGATAGTTGTATGAGAATGCCAAGTAGATCATCAAGTTCTGATTCACAAGATAGTTGTGTAAAAATGAAACGACCTCCAAGTATTTCATTGTTAAAGAAAAGCTATAAAAAAGCTGAAAGATGCGATAGTATTTCTTATGAAAAGGATTCTTTGCCAGATGGTTCTCCGATGATGTTGTGTGATCAATCAGCAAAAGTACCAGTTCCAGATTATTATAAATGCTCAGAAAGTACTAAAGAATTTAAGGAAACTTATTATTATTCTAGTAAGGAAAATCGATTTTCTCTTACTCCAGGACTATTCAGTGAACTTGCATTATGCCTTATAAGCAATAAACCTTGGCTTAGTGATAAAATATTAGAATCTACTCAAACCCTTACCGAAATTCTTACTGTTCTTTCTTTTGCATCTCTTCCTTTTAAAGCTGAAAAACATTCAGGAACTTCTTGTGATATGATAGCCAAAAGCCCTTGTATTGTTTTTTATAAAGAACTTAGTAATGCTGAATTAAATATTAATCCATTGATTATAGTTGCGGCAAAGTATCTTTCTTATGATACTAGCACGAAAAATCTTACCGAAGTTAACCAATTTATTAAAGAGACCTTATATACCTGCAGAGTAACAGTTACAAACACTACAGAAAGTCAAATCTCAGCATGTCTCTTACATCAAATACCAGAAGGAAGTATACCTATTACCCCTCCTCATAAATGTAAAACTAACTTCTTAACTATTGAAACTTTTACAACTAAGACAATAGAATTTAAATTCTATTTTCCTCATAGTGGAATCTTCGACCATAACCCAGGAAATTTAGCAATTGAAGGCAAAATTGTAGCCAAAATCCAAGAAAAAACTATAAAAGTTAGTAATGTTTTAGACTTCTGCAAATTAGAGAGCTTTAAAGACTTAGTTTTATCAGGCAGAAAAGACTTAATTTTAGAGTACCTAAGAAACAAAAACTTAAAAAGCCAAGATTTTTCTTTAGAAGAAATCTATTGGATGATGAAGAAAAAAGATTTTTGGTTAGAAGTTGTCCAGATCTACAGAAATCAATTGCAATACAATGTTAATTTATGGGGGTTTGGTTTTTTACACCAAGATCGCCTTGCGGTATCTGAAGTTCTAACAAATAATGATAGTGTTATCCGAGATGCAGGATGGGATTTCTCATCAGGTTTATTAAAAACTTCAATTAACAACTTTGGTCATGTAGAGTTTGATCCATTAGTAAACGCTAGAGCATATCAACTGGGTAATCAAAATCGTATAGCAAATACCAGACTTAGAGAAGTTTACAAAGATTTCCTATTATATTTACTAGACAAAAAAATCCTTGAAGACTCAGATTTAATCTGTTTATGTCAATATTTTATATACCAAGAAAGGTTTTTTGAAGCTAAAAACCTTTACCCGCATATAAAAATGAGCCCATCTAAAAAAAAAATAAAAAAAGGCCCTTTGCAAATACAATACGACTATCTAACTTGTTATTTAGATATAAATCAAGCTCATTCTATATCATCCTTATATAAAAACTACCCAATAACCACTTGGAAAAAATATTTTTCTGAAGTTCTCAAATTATTAGAAGATACAGATTTCTCAGATATCACATTATCTAATTTTTCAAATAAAGAGCCAACATTAAATTTTACTATAGAAAACAATTTTATTCATTTAACATATGAAAATGTTGAAAACTGTACAATTAGAATATATGAAATCGATTTAGAAGTTTTGTTTTCTAAAAACCCATTTTTAATTAAAGATGCTCAAGGGTTTAGTTATGTTAAAGCTAATGCTGAAGTTGATATACAACTTACAGGAAATAGTTTTAAAGTTGAATTAGAAGAATGTAAAGGGAAAAATGTTCTTGTTGAAGTGGATTATAAGACTTATACAGTATCGAAATCTTATTTTTCTAATCTTTTGACTATAAGTTGTGTTGAGAGATATGGGGTTATTAAAGTTATGGATTTAGAGAGAAATCCTAGAACTGCTGCTTATGTTAAAAGTTTTGCTAAGAAAAAGAATGGAAATGTTGAGTTTTATAAGGATGGGTATACTGATATTAGAGGCAAGTTTGATTATGTGTCGTTAAGTTCTGATATTTTGTCTTCAGTTGAGAGGTTTGCTTTGTTGATTGTGGATGATCAGCTTGGATCTTTGGTTTATGAAGTTGCCCCACCTCCACAGTAAGTTCATAAGTAAGTTTAGGTTAAAAAGTTATTTATGTTGGAGTTTAGAGGGTTTTTTATTTTAAGTTTTTGATATTTTTATGATAAAGTAAAAGTTTTTGAGTTAGTTGCAGTGAAGTTGAGGATTTAAGAATTTTTTAGGATAAGGGTTTGTTTGAATCTTATATTTTTAAGGAAGATTCAGAGTAAAATGAACTTTATATGTTTTTGACTAAGATTTGTGTAGGGTTTATATATAATATTTAGTAAATTTAATATCTTTTTATTATGAATTATCTATGGTAAATATAGACTTAAATTTTTCTATGAAAAATACACCAAGGAAGCGATATCATAGATTAAGTTCTGTCTTGTAATTCTAATAAAAAAAATCATATCTCTTCAGGCAAAGTATTGTGCGATAATAACCAAATACGAAATAATATTAACTTATGATATCCATAAAAAACTTTAGAATCTGCTTAACAATTTCATGATGGTATTTATATAATTATTTACAATCCTAGAAGATAATCAGAATGTCTAGGGTTAAAACTTTTTTTTACTAAAGAATTAACTAAGGAACAAAACTATGACATGAGTTTTTCTGAGTATTTTGCATATATAAATGAAAGGTTTTAAACCTCATCTAAAACAAATTTTACCATGATAAAATTAAAAATATTTATAATGACGCAGATCAAATTGTAAAATAGTTTGTAATAGCGATAATAATTGTCACTATAATTAAACACAATATCTTCAATAAAACATAAAATTCTAAATTCATTATATTTTATTTTACCTAGCTTATACCTTATCATAAAACAAAAAATCTAGAAAATTAAAACTCCCTAAGACTCTAATCTAATAATAAGTTTTTTTCCCAAATAGTTTTATAAAATTTTCATACTATAAAAACTAAAAATTATCTTAATACCATACTAATTCTATTTAATCAAATTTTTATCAAAGCAAATTCTTAATTTCTCTTCACCATTTCACACATTTTATTCATAATCCTCTTTTCTCCTCATCTTATCCTTAACCTTTTATACAAAATTTTCAAAAATCTAAAAATAACTATTCTTAAAAATCCTTATTTACTTAATTTTCTCTTCTAACTACATAAAAATATAATCAACAATTAGATATGATTTTTTTCTATAATTTAATTTTCATTATACCCTTTCTTGTATTTCACATTAACTATATACGGTGACAACTGGAAATATTTTTCTGAAACAATAACATTACCTATTTCCCCACTAGGTTTTTCTAATAAATTCATGCTTTTACAAGGTGGAGGAACTCTTGAAAACAGTTCAGAAATAGATGCGATACTACTACTTTTAGCTTTGGTTGTTTTTGGGATATTCGTAATAGCTTCTGTTTTTGACTTCTTTATGCCAGTATGGATAATTTTACTTTTAGGGGTATTTGTAAGCAAAGAAGGTTTAAATGTGCATTTAGCGATTTCTAAGCTTTCAGTTGATTTTTTCTTGTCGTTTAAGGTTTTTTGTTTCTTTTCCAAGAAAATTTTCGTCCTAGAAACCACATCATTTCCATTGTTTTCTATGGTTTTCGTAGTTTCTTTTAAGTCTTTACGTATTTCCATAGCTTCTTTTAGTAGTTTCGAGTTCAACCCAGTAAATTCTATAAGTTTCAGCTTACTACTGAGCTCTGAAACGTTCATTTTTTCATGGATTTTCGGGTCGTAATGGTCTAAATCGATGTAATTAGCTTTTTCTTTAGCTTTTTTCGCTTTGTCTTTTTTCTGAATAAGGATTTTTATTGAGGATTTGTTTATTTGAGGTACTTGACGAAGTTCTAAGTTTTGATTTGACTTGATTTTCTGTTTTAAGAAATTGAATTTTGATTTCTCTACAGCTTCTTTCTCAAAAAAACTTACTGCTTTGTTATGGATTGATGATTTCGGCGTAGGGGGTTTATAAGATGGTTTTATTGATATTTTGATATTTGGGCAGCTTTGGTTTTTTTTGACTAGCTTTTGATGACTGCTTTGATTGGTTTCTGGGACTTGGAGAGAATTTGGTTCTGGTTGTGAAGCTTGTAATTCTTGGCTTTCTGTTGTACTTTGTGAAGAGATGCATATTTGTAGTGGCTTTGAATCTTGAACTTTGGTTTTTGGCTCTTGATCAGTTGGAGAAGCTTTTTTTTCCATTAAAATTATTATTATTATTTATTGAAACGCTTGATATATAGACTTTTATGATAAGTTTGGAGTTTTAAAAGATTATTATTGTAAGAAGTTTAGGGCTCTTAGATGGAGATTTTGCTTGTAGAATTTTGTTGGTAGGGAGAATTTGAGGTTTTATGCGCTTTTTTTTGAAGAATAATTTTAGGGTTTGGGATTTTTATATTGAAATTAAGGGAGAAAAAGGGTTTTGAAGTTGAGATTAATGATTTTTGGATTTTAGAATTTTTGTAAAGAAAGGTTTTTGTGAATTATGGGTTGGTAATAAAATATTTTTTTTTGTATTATATATTGGTGTAAAGATATAAGGGATTTATATTTTATTTTAGTAGTATAGGCTAAATGATTTTATTTATACCGAGCCCACAGGTAATAAATTATCTTATTTAATAAAATATAATAAGATTGTGGTTAGTAAATACTTTTCTTTTAAAGATTATTCTCAAATAGCAAGTTCTTATCTAGGAATAACCAAAACATAATAAATTATTATAATAACTAATTTTAATCTATTTTCAGATATTTGCTCTGAATTTGATAGAAGGAATTAATAATATCCAGTTAGCTATGTATAGGTAGATGATATTTGTAAGACTAATTTTTTAAAGGTTTCTAATTCCATTTCTCAATAATTTTTTGAAGGAAGATACACAATTTTTAATATATTTTTAAGGTTTTAGAATCAAAAGCTGAGAATTATATTGAAAAAAGTTTGAGAGTTTGTAAAGAAATTGTAGGATTTCTAACATAAATTATTAAGATATAAAGTGAAAGTTGCAATTAAGTTTTCCATGCGATTCTAGTCTCAGCAAATATAAAAGTAAAAACCAACACACAAAAGGTAAAAAATAACTTACTTTACTATTTTTTATAATAAATTCCATTGATTAACATAAATAATCTACAATCATCATCCTAGATACCCAAATCCTCCTCTGCAAATTTCAGTTTAATCTTTAAAAAGCTACATCCCATAAAACTACACATTTTCTAATCCCAAATCTTCCTCACTAAGTAATTCCTACACCACTCTATAAACCAAGCACTTAATTAAAAACATCAAAAAATCTCAGGCTCAATATTTTCCTTAGAAATCGACATCGAAATTTAAAATTCCCTGATTGGTATATTATAAAAGGGCTATGAAGAATTCAGATAAACTTGACACGTTCATTATCGAAGAAAAAATCGTCAAAGTAAACGGGGACATAGCCTCTCGATTTTACACAAGAGGTAAAGAACTAGGCAAAGGAGGATTTGCAAAAGTTTATGAAGTAACCAACAATGAGACCAAAGAAATCTATGCTGCTAAAGTAGTTCAAAAATCTTCACTTACCAAAGGTAGAACACGTCAGAAACTAATGACAGAAATCAAAATCCATAGATCAGTCCATAACAAAGGCATAGTAAACTTTGAGCATTTTTTCGAAGACTCAGAAAACATCTATATCCTCTTAGAAATCTGTAACAACGGAAATCTTAATGAAAAGCTTAAAAGACGTAGAAGGCTTACAGAACTTGAAGCCCAATGTTATTTAATGCAATTATATTCAATAATCAGATATCTTCATTCATTGAAGATTGTCCATAGGGATATAAAGTTAAGCAATTTACTGATAAATGAAAGTATGGAACTTAAGCTTGGGGATTTCGGTTTAGCGACGAAGATTGAATTTGAAGGTGAGAGAAAAAGGACAATGTGTGGAACACCGAATTATATAGCCCCAGAGATTCTTGATAGTCGTGTTGGTCATAGTTATGAGGTGGATATTTGGAGTTTTGGTATTGTCGCTTATACTATGCTTGTAGGTAAACCACCTTTTCAAGCTGAAGATGCTAGGAATACTTATAAGAGAATACAAGGTAATAAGTATTCGTTTCCTGAAGCTACACCGATTTCTCCTGAAGCTCGAGATTTGATAGGTTCTATTTTGCAAACTAATCCAAGCTCTAGACTGACCCTTGATCAGATAATCGACCATCCTTTTCTTAATAAAAACACTATACCAAGGACTTTACCTATAAGTACTTTGTGTGTACCTCCTTCAAATACTTACCTTAAACATTTTGAAGGCCAGCAAGACTGTAAAAAAAATGAAGAGTTTATCCCGATGTCACCCAAAATGGAAACAAGCAGTTTTAGCTTTAAACAAAACTTGTCTCCTAGAGAAATAGTCAGAAGCCCGAAAAATGTCCCTCAATCCAAACTATACATATGCGTATCAGGACTCAAACCAGAAACTGATGATATTTGGGTCGAAAAATGGGTGGACTATTCTGAAAAATACGGCCTTGGCTACAAACTTTCTAATGGAGCTGTTGGGGCTCACTTTAATGACTTAAGTAAAATTGTCTACCTTTTCAACCAAAGAATCCAATATTATGATAGCAAGCAAGCAAATGAAGAACCAAATGAATTTCTTATAACCGAACACCCACCTGAGCTCCAAAAGAAAATTACAATCCTTCAGCATTTCAACAAACATTTAAAAGTCGAAAAATTTCCTTTTGAAGGCCCTTCGCCGTATATCAAAAAATGGGTGTCAAACAATGTCGCAACGATTTTCAGACTGAGCAACAGAAGCGTTCATATTGTTTTTCATGATAAAGTTGAGTTGTTAATCCAAGGACAAAGCAAATCTATTGTGTTTTTAGAAAACAACGTGCAATCTAGTTACTCTGCAACACAAATTGCAGAGTCAGGCAACCAAGAGTTAATCAAAAGAATGAGGTTTACTAAAGAAATCCTAACAGGTATGGTGCAAAAATAACCTTTTAATATTTTTTTATTAGTAACCTTTTAAATACTAACTTTTTATCATGGATTGTTAGTATTCTGACGATTTTATTAAGTCCTAAGGATATAAGTTTTGACTTCCAAGTCACTGCAGCTGAGGACTGTACCGGAGTTAAATCTTGAACGGTGCTTTCTGTTTTTTGTGAGCTTTTGGAAGCTATTGATAAAGTTTTGATACTTGTTCTTGGAGAAGGTTGTTCAGTTGGAGGCTGAGTGCCAATAGCTCTAGCGTTGTTTAGGGTTATGAGAAATTTTGAGTTTTTAAGGGTTTTGAAATGCTTGAAGCTTAGGAAAACGTTAAAAAGCCGGGATTTTATGAATTTTTGTAGTGTGTTTTTAAGTTTCTCTGAGGAGTTACGATAACGAAGAGTCTTCCGTTCAGAATCTTTTAAAGTAGTTTTCTGGGGTTCTTTGGGAAATGTTTCAGATCGTTTGCGTTGGATTAGAGGTTGGTCTTTAGCTTTAGGTAAAAGCTTTTTGTTTTTGTCTTTGAGGTCAGAGAGAGGGGGTTTTTTATCAGGAAGAGAAGGTTTTGAAGAAGTTTTACCTTTGGGTTTGGTTTGGGGTAGGATCTGACCAGATTTAGATTCAGTGGAGATTTTTTCTGAAATCTTCATAACCATATTCTTCTGCATACTCGTAAGACTTGGTTTCCTTTCAACATTTTTACTACTACACGATTTCACAAGCATGCTTTTCTGAAGTGTATCACTGCTTATTGAAAAATCAGGCCAAGGTGAGCTTGGAGGAGTTAATACCAAACCACATCCAGGCTGACTTCTAAATGATTTCTCCATAGTAATCTCAGAAAACATAGATCTATTGAAAAACGGGATTTTAAATGAATTAAACCCTTTAAGTTTTTGCCTGTATTTATTTTTTTCATTATAACTCTGAGCAAAAAGGGCGAATTTAACAATTTTGTTGTTGTAATGGCTTATAGAATACATTTTAATAGAATGAAAACTTGAGATGATAAGTTTGTGAATAGCTATTTTTAGTATGTCTCCCATAGTTTCAAAGGAAGAATGATATCGATAACGTAGGATTGCGTTAAAAGATTGGATCATAGACTTGCTTATCGCTTTGCCTATTGTGGAAAATAGTAAAAAAGCCCCGAATTTTATTTCAAAAACAGACTTTCTAGGTTTTAAAAGCAGGATCAAACTATGGTAACGGGTTTTTACTAAAGATTGTAGTTCTGAGAATATCAAAATTGCTGCATTTTTTTTGAGGTTATTTACAATTTTATTATTTTTCCATATTGTTAGAGCTTTAAGCCACCTTTTAAAACATCTTTGTAGCGCTTGTTCAAATTTCAAACTAGAAAACGCGTTTATTCGGATAAAAGATAGTTTGCGTTTATTTATCAAAGATTTGTTTATCAACACATTAAAATATAAATCAAGCTTCCTACAAAAAGCCCCAAATTTAACTTTGTTAGCCATTGATTTCCTAAAAGCATCTCTATTCCCTCTAAATACAATTTTGTTAAAAGGTTTTCTACGATAACGTTTTGTAGCTTTTTGTAAAATCTCAGCAATTTGGTTTTTACGTTTAACAAAAGCTGACCGTTTGNATCTCAGCAATTTGGTTTTTACGTTTAACAAAAGCTGACCGTTTGCGGAATTTATCCCCAACAATTTTCTTAAACACAATTTTGCTTAGAATCTTAAACAATCTTGGGACCAAGCTTTTTATTGCCCTAACATTATTTCTAAGTTTTGGATCTGTAAGATAATGACATTTNGCGGAATTTATCCCCAACAATTTTCTTAAACACAATTTTGCTTAGAATCTTAAACAATCTTGGGGCCAAGCTTTTTATTGCCCTAACATTATTTCTAAGTTTTGGATCTGTAAGATAATGACATTCAGTAAAGTTTTTAACACATTGGAAGGCAAAGGATTTATTGATAACAATAACTCTTTGTATAGCTTTTCCTATATAACTCGATGTAAAACTTGAAGCATAAGCTTTGTTAAACATAGCTTTAATCAAAACATAGTTTCTAATATCTGCAAAAGCATCATGCAAAAGTTTACTAAATACTTTAACAACTCCTCCACAAGCTTCTTTTTTCATATTCAGTCCACTTCCTACCAAAGAAGTTTCAAATTTACTAAAAATCACATCAAACTCAGTCTTTTCCTTAACCCTAGTTCTCAATGGAGATGTTTCAGGGCTTTCTCCATTCAAAGCATCATTTTCCATACCTTCTAAATTATACCCAATCACACAAACATCATCCCCTCTTCCACTTTGAACCTGTGAAATCAGCCCATTTCTCAATTTAAAAACCGAAGGATTCCATTGATTATTTTCTTTACCCCAAACATACATTCTTTTCTTATCATCAGGTACCCCAACAATTCCATTACAACATGTAGCGACCATATGTATTTTTTTACTACAAGGCAATCTAACAATCCTTTTTGTAACATTTTCTAATAAAAACCCTTTCCCTTCATCAGTAATAATAACAATACCAAACTTTGAGTCATAAAGTTTTTCAATAAAAAAATCTTGTAAGTCTTCAATAACAAAAGGTTGGTTATTCTGATGAGAATACATAAAATCATGTTGAATTGCGTATATATACATAAACCCTCCTGTTGTGCAAATAGCTGTGTAATTTTCCCCACATAATACTTGGGAAATATTGAAAATTGTTGAATTGTCTACTACTTGTGGTTTAGGACTAGATGATAAATTTGAACAGAGTTCCCCATTTAAACTTTTTCCCCATGTGTATAAAAAACCTTCTTGACATAAAGCTCCTGCATGATGATCACTAAGACTTGCTTGGATTATATGTGAAGAACTAAAATTTGGTAGTTTTATTGCTATATGTGAGGAGTATATATTATGCTGACCAAATAAACCGAATTTATTTGGATCATCACCCCAAAACCAAATTTCCCCATTGGTTGTGAGGATTAAGGCCATTGTATTGTTACATGATATTGAAGATACTTTTGTTGGGATGGTTAAAGGCTTTTGTGGAGAATTTAGAGGCAATTTGAAAATAAAAAGAGTTCCTGATGATGTTTCGCTTATACCCCAGTCGGTTGATAAGGAAAATGATACAGTTTTTCTGGTGTCGTTCAGATTTGTTTTGGAAAAGGTATGAAAACCTAGCCAAATCGAAAGAGGATTCATATTTATTAGAGATGAACTTCGTTAGTATTACAAAAACTTATATAAACAAAGTGCTAGGATATTGGATTTTTAGGGTTTGTCAGGGTTTAATATGATAGATAGGGATTTTTATACAAATAAGGGTTTTAGGATGAAGTTAGAGGAAAATAGTAATGGATTAGAAATAATGAGGTAGTTTTGGAAGTGAAAATTCGATAATTTAAAAATATAAGATTTAGGGAAGAAGTTGATGAGAATGCGGATTTTAGAGTTGTAGATAAAGTTTTTAAGGATAGGTTTTGGATGATATGAAAAGATGATTTGTATATTTGGAGAAGTTAAGGTATAGATAATTTTTAATGATGATAAAATATATGAGATTTGTTTAGGGTTAGGAGAATTAAAATATTATATTTTATTATGAGTTATATAAAGGATTTTAAGGGATTTTTTGGATGATTATGTATTAGGGAATTATGGAGAATTTATTGGTAAAAATAAAGAGAAAGATTTACCTGAAGAATTTCGTTAATAGTAAATTGTGTATATTGGATTTGAGAATATTAGAATAGTAGTTTAAATAAAAGATTGTAAAATATTATTTATTGTATAATAAGCTTATCATATCAAAACTATCATTTTTATTTTTTGTGGAATTTTAACTCTGATTATATGGTATTGTGATTCTTATTGTGTGTGAGAATGATGTGAGATTAAGGATGATTAAGATAAGATCATATATCTGGAAAAGCGTGAAATAATTAGAAAGAAAAGTATTTTTAAGATGAAAAAACTATAGATAACGATTTAGTTGAAGTATTAGGATTTAGGTTATATTGAAAAGCTGCTAGGTTATATTTATCATAGAACTTTTATCAAAGTTTTCATTTTACTAGTGTTTAATTAAAATCTGTATATTTTTTATGTTCTCTAGACTATTATATTTTTTGACCTTTAATATCAACATTATTCCGTAATTAGCTTATATAAAAAATAACTAATTATTTTCAAATAAACTACGCTCATATAAAATAAATATTGATTCACAAAGATATAAACTTTAATATTTAACTAATATCTAAATCGCTTATAAGAATTGACTTTTTTCACTTACTCAATTTATAAAAGATATATAAAACTATATAAATAAATCAATTCATTTGTAAACATACTTAAAAATCAACAGTTTTAAAGATATCAGCTTAATTTATAATATAAAACCTTCATATATATAAATAAAACTCTTGCAAGTATCAAAGGCATAACAAAATTTTATTAGTAAATATAATAAATTTAGCCTAGTATCCTTCACAAAATATATAAATGCATAAATTACTATATGCCTAAATAATCATAGATTTTCCATACCTTTCTTAACTTGCCTAACTTTATATTCATATACTAAATTCTTTATAATACTTTGAGTAATAAATCATAAAATTTGTAAGTTAAACTTAATAACTCACATATTAAAACAATATATTATCTTCTCTTATCTAACATCATCATACTATCATCTTGAAATGTAAATTTCTTATTCATCGTTATACAAATTTTTTGAACTTTTTTTTAGTTTTACGTAAATACAACGGCACTTTTAAAGACATAAAAGACTTAAATTACAATCAAAATCAAAAGATTGAACACAAACTTCAAAAGCTGAAAGAAAAAAAAAATTTTTTTGCAAAGTAATTTTGCTGTGGATGGCATTAAGTAATTTTTGTAAAACAGTTAAAAAATACAATTTCTAATCGAAAAATCATAATAGAATTTACACAAAAGCTATACATAAGGCAGTAAAATACCAACAGAATGACAAAAAAAGCTTTTCCACCATATTGGAAATTCACCATATTTACTAAGATAAAAGATCATTACCGTTTTCAACTCTTATAATGGTTATTAAAGCTGTAGTAGCGATTCTGCTTATAAGTCTATCTCATTCTGCTATTGTTCAAGAGCAGGCTAGACTTAATAATTTTGGAGTTCAAAAAGGTCAATTTATGCAAGTACTTCAAGGAAGTGATGCTGACTGTGTTGATGGAGATGACTGTATTGAAGATGTATCAATTAGTATTGCTTGTATTGATGGAGAATGTACTGTTAGTGATAACAGTTTAGATACAAATTTTGTAGTAGAGTTTGAACTTAACCCTATTGAAAATGAAGCAGAGTCTGAAACAACAGAGGAGGAAGTGGATGATTCTCCTGCTGATGAGGAAGAGGAAGTAGATGGTCCTCCTGCACCTGCTGAGGAAGAAGATGAGGATGTTGATAGTCCTCCTGCACCTGCTGAAGAAGAAGAAGAAGATAGTCCTTCTACACCTGCTGAGGAAGAAGAAGAGGAAGTTGATGGCCCTCCTGCACCTGCTGAAGAAGAAGAAGAGGAAGTTGATGGTCCTCCTGCACCTGCTGAAGAAGAAGAAGATGAGGTAGAGAGTCCTCCTGCTGAAGAAGAAGAAGAAGATAGTCCTTCTGCACCTGCTGAGGAAGATGAAGATGAAGAAGAAGAAGATGAAGTAGAAGGTCCTCCTGCACCTGCTGAGGAAGATGAAGATGAAGAAGAGGGTCCTCCTACTGAGGAAGAAGTAGATAGTCCTTCTGCACCTGCTGAGGAAGAAGAGGAAGTAGTTAGTTCTCCTGAAGAAGAAGACGATGGATGTGATGGAGCAAATCTATCTATAGATTGTGAAGATGTTAGCTGCGTAGTAACTGACGAAAATGGAACTGAAGTTGTTGATCTTGGTGTTAACGGTGATGATTGTGTTGATGAATTTACCCTTGTTGTTGTTTGTGATGAAAATGACTGTGTTGTTTCAGCCTAAAAACAAAAATCAAATAATGAATTTTTTAACTATATTGACTTTATATAAATCTATATGCAATTTATGTTTGATTCTAATGATTAAATGCATATTTTCATAGTGATTTCTGCCTGTAGATTTTTTACTCTTGCTTTTTTAACAACTCACTTAAGATAAAATTAAAGATAACATCATAAAGTAATAGAAAATATAATATTAAA